>JAQQAC010010508.1:42842200-42980389 GCA_029783875.1 Phataginus tricuspis | reverse complement strand
ACTAAAATAAAATAAATTATTAAAAAAAAAAAAAAAAAAAAGAAGTCCCTCATTAGCAAGGCCACCCTGATGCTCCTACAGTAAAGCTCACATCAGACCAGCCTGTCTCTCATGTCCTCACAGCTTCTAGCCAGTGTTTCAGAACTTCATCCTTAAATATTGCCAGATACAGAGACTAAGAGATATCTGAAGAAAGTCTTTAACCTGGAAGATAGAGAATAAAGAAAACAAAAAAAGGATTTTTGAAGAAATAAAAATAAATGTCAAAACCCATGAAAAGAAGCTATTGTAACCATGAAATGAGAAAAGGATTCTATCCCAAAATAAACAAGTAAATAAATAGAATGTCCCAAAAACATAAAGAAGGTCTTGGAAATTAAAAACAATAGCAGAAATGAAAATTTTCAAGAGAAAGGTTGGGATATGAAGTTGAGAAATTCTACCAGCAAAAAGAAAAGGAGATGGAAAATGGGAGATAAAGAACTAAAGATGACTAGGAAATCATCAAGGGATATTAACATTAAAAAGAAAAAACCAGAAAGATAAAATAGGGAAAGTGGGGAGAAGATAGTTAATGATCTGAGCTTCCAGACCAAAACATTTACCAAGTGAAAACAGAGGCCAGTGCACCAACACTGTGAAATTTCAAACATTGAAGACAAAGAGAAGATCCTGCAAGACTATATAGAGGAGAATAAATATCAGATCACATACCTAGGATCAGTAATTAGCATGAATAAAAATGTTCTCAAAAAACTTAGGTGAAGGCTATTGCTTTATAGTCATGGTAACAAGTGGCCATTAAAACTGGTTTCAAACTCAAATAATCAATCAAAGGCAACTTCCTTTCCTGAACTTGCCTTTGTGAGCCGACCAATCAGCATGAGTCCTTATGTCAGCCAGTCAAGGATGGACTCACTCCAATATACACACCCAAGGGACTGCAATTCTACAGATGACAGCAACTAACTAAAGCCTCTGAAAGTTCCTACACCCCAAGCTTCCCCGAAACTAGTCAAGCTCAGCAATCTTCTCTGCTTGGAGAGAGTGTGCCTGACCAGCAAAGGTCTCTCTTCCTCTAAAGAGCAGTAAATTTAGCTTTGTCCTTTAAGATATTGGGTGGTGGTCTTATCAACCTCTGACCTAGATTAATTTTTAACTTATGAACAGCTGCATTAAAGCTACAAAGCAATGGAGAAAGACTTCCAAAATTCTGAAAGAAAATAATTAACAAGCTGGAATTCTATACCCAACCAAATTCTCATTGTATATAAGAATTTTTCAAAAGACATTTTCAAACGTTCAAGATCTTAAACAATTTACTTCTCATATACCTTTTCTTGGTTAGTGACCAGGCAAGAGATGAAACCAAGCAAGAGAAAGGTGTGGGTTACCGGAAACAAGATATCCAATATAGAAAAAAAGTAAAAGCCCCAGGACAATGATGTAAAGAGTCCCAGGATAGTAGTCATGCCCCAGAGCAAACCAGCTCACATTGTAACTTGCATCAACTATCCAGTGCTGCATAATGAATCAACCCAAAATGCAGTGGCTTAACACAGCCATCTTTAGCTTGCATTTCCTGGGCAGTTCTTGTGGCTGATCTCAGTTGAGCTTACTAATCTTATCTGTGGTTAGTTTGCAGTTCAGCTGGGGATGACTGGTTCCAGGTGGCAGTACTCACATGTCTGACAGGTGACTTAGTGGTGGCTGGGCCATTGTGATGTCTGGGCTATGTTTCTCTCCTTATCCAGCAGGTGAACCTTGCTGTTCACATGGCAGCTGGGCTCCAAGAACCCAAAGCCCAGGACTTTTCAAACATCTATTGTGTCATGTTTGCTAACATTCCATTGGCCAAAGCAAATCATGTGGTTAAGTTTAGAATCAAAGTGGAAAGTGTACTCAAAGTTACAGAGCAAGGGAGCATGGATACAAGAAAGGGAAGTGTTGATGGCCATTTTAGTTAGCAGTGTACCACAGAGCTTATCAGAAGTTTCCAGAAGAAAATTATTTAAGAAGATGAAGTTGGTAAAATGTACCTGATGTGTTGAGAGAAGAACATGTTGAAAGAAGATTTAGAAAATTATCAAAGTGTTTAGTGTTGAATTCATTATAAATATACAGATAACTAAGCAAAGGAAAAAATAGGCAATTATTCTTTCATGATAACAGAATGTTGTTTGGCAAGTAAAAATAATCATAGTTTACAACAAATTTGGTGGTAATTAGCGTTTAATCATAAATCAGCCAGCTAACACTAAATATTGAACTAGGCAAAATTACAAGTTGGCCATATTAGGGGGAAAATGAGGTGTGAAAAGTGGGTACAGATAGTGTGGGGCCGACAGGGTAAAAGAGAGCTGAGCCCCACTCTCTCAGCCCTCTTCCTAAGTGGAAAATCAAAAGATCATGCCTAAAACCAGAAGGTCAAGGAGGAACCATGCAAGAATATTATCTAGGAAAATGGACACAAATACCAAAACTGGTAAAAGAGGTACAACTGTTGCCTCTGAAAAGGAGGAAATGGTAAGTGAGGGGGTGAGGACCTGCGGTGCTTCACGGTAAATCTTAGGGAAATACTTGTCTTCAAACTACGTGCATGTTAACTTGAATACAAATATAAAGCAAAAGAAAAAAGACAGAAAAGTGATGGGTGTCTTTAATCCAGACTGCTATGCAATAATCTGTCTAATATCAAGTGACCAAAAGCAAGATGCAGAATAATTTCTATAGTAAGCTATTACTTGTATTTTCAAAAGGGAGGGAGTGGCGACTATAAATACATACTTGTTCTATATAGAATAATTCGTCAGCAAGCTCTGTTGAGGCTACCTTACAAATAAATCCCGATTCCAGCCACGTCCCAGTCCCCCATTGCTCTCACCTAGGAGCGCCATCACCTTTGCCTGCATGAGGTCAGTAGTCTTCTCATTACATGACTGGCCTCCCCGCTTCCATCCTGCAGTTTGGTCTCCACATGGCAGCCCAAGGAATCTAGTTAAAAGCAAAATTAAGTTACAGCATCCCCCTGTCCAGAACCCTTAAAGTTTGTTTTTTTTTCTCAACCGGTGGAATAAAAGCAACTTCCTCACCAGGGCTCCACAGCCCCGTGTGATCTGATTCTGGCCTCATGCTCATCCTGTTCTAGGTCATTCTTTCCTCAGGGTCTTTGCAATGCATGGCCTCTCTGCCCCCAGAGGGCTTTTCCTAGACACTTTGAGGCTAGCCTCTCACTTAGATCTCTCTTCCCCTAAATGTCATCTCCTTAGAGAGACCTTTCCTAGTCCCTCTCTCTGCCCATTCCCTCCCCACACACCACCTACGACTGTCTATCACCTCACCCTGATTTATTTTTCTTCATAGCACTTACTTATCATCCCTTGACACTTAATTATATACTTGTTTATTAGCTGTCTCCCCAACAGAATGTAAAGTCCCATGAAGGAAGCCATATTTGTCTGTTTTGCTTATTGGATTTATCTCCAAACACCTAAAACAGGGCCTGGTGCATAGTAGCTATTAATGAATTTCTTTTGAATAGACTAATAAGCAATGAAAAACATACACGGGGAAAAAATGCCCAACTTTTTATAGTGGCTGCTTGGGGAAGGGAACTAGGAACTTGGGAGTCAGATGTGAAAGCCCAGGAGAGGCTCACCTGTCACTTCTCTGGGTTCCACGACCTCCAAGCTTCTACAGCCCGCAGAGTCCAGCCAGTGATCCCCACAGCACTACCATCTGTTTAGATTCACTTTTTTGCTAAAAGAAAGAAGGCCTTATTAACATTGAATTTGTAGATGCTAAGTATGCATATACCATCGATAAATTACATTCTGAATTGCATGTTTAACTTTTTCATACTGACAATGTATACCATCAAGAAAGTTTGGTCTGTAAGTTTTTTCATAAACTGACAGCTTGTAGGTTTTACCAAGTGCAGTGTTAGATTTGTCTCACCCAGAGATTGCACATAAAATTGCGGGTGTCTGTGTTTTTTGAGACACCAGAAGAGCTGGCAAAGCAGGTTCTGTGTTCACTACAGCCACGTGAGCATAGCCCCATTGACGAGACAGGTGCAATCCTGTGCGTCCAGGCTGTCACTAAGGGCTCCCGGGGGTTCACCTCTCCCTGCAGGCATTTGAGCTCATGACCTTTTCCTGACTCTGTTTCTCAAGCTCAGCCAAGTCCTTTGTACCTGACAGCAGTGAAAAGGCTGAAATTGCTAATAATACACAAAAAAAGATTGAGTTCAGAGCTATTTCTATCTTTACACTACATTTACTCTTTCAATCCTGTTGAACAAGAGTGGTAGGGGTAAACTAGATGTTGTCACAACCATGATTAACCGGAGTGTCCCCGGGAATCTCAGGCCCTTGGCCTTGGATGTGTGTGAGCTGAGAGTAGGCTGACAACCACTGATTGTCTACCTTGATAACCTAATTATATACAGCCCTTTTTTGTTACATATGTATCTACAGCCCCATAGAAATTTCTTGTAAGGACTGCTCTGTGTACAGTACTTCTGAGCTCCTCAGAGTATCGAGTATTGAGAATATTAACAAGGACTTGTTGGTTAAATGATTAATGCAAAAAAGCCTGGATACTGCCAGTATTATCATTTACATCACCATGGTTTGCATAGTTGAAGAAATTGTCAAAGAAGTTTTCCTGAGCTCCGTGAGCCTCTCTAGCAAATTAATCAAACCTAAGGGGTAGGTTGTTGGAATCTCCATTTTGTAGCCGGTGGGTCAGAAGCACAAGGAACAGCCTGTGGCTTGTGACCAGCATCTGGAGCGGGGGGTGGAGGGCAGTGTTGTAGGACAGAGCCCTTCATCTGGGGATTCTGGTGCTGTCTCTGGGAATGTTGAACTGAGTTGAACACTCAGACACCCTGTTTTAAGAATTGCTCTGTGGTGTGCATGGGAAGGCACACATGCACTGGAATTGGGTGCAGGAATCTGAAAGGAGTCGTGTGTGTGTGCAGGAACACACACCCATACACATGTATGTTCATTTAGTAAAAGCAGGAAGATGTCTCAATCGTTTTGGTTTTCCTGTGGTGCTTAGGGAAGTGGCTGTGCTGTATATTAGGTGCACTATGCCGACTGGGTGAATGGATGAGCAGGTGAATGAATGAAGTCCACATTATTCACCTTGATAATAATCATAGATACCATTTATTAAGCACTGTCTGTGCGCTGGCTATGACTAAGTCCTTAACATCATTTTCTCATTTGATTCTCATAATTATTACATATGACCAGTTTTTTTCTTTTAATATTCTAAATGAGAAAATATGGCTTAGAAAAGTGACATAAGTAGTTCACAGCCATACAAGTACTAAACAGCCAATGCAGGATTCAAACCCAGGTCTTCCCAAAGCCAGTGGTCTTTACTAATCAATAAAAAAACCAAAATCAAAACCTCTGGATGAGATGTTGAAATTTCTCCAATACTCACATCCAATGAGCTATAAAATCAACATACTCTGCAAGAACAGAAGCTAAAGATGTCTTTAACCAAACTAATAGATGGGGGAAAACAAAGGGCATTCAGGGAGGAACTCAGGACAGGTTTCAGCACAGGGCCAAGAGAAGTTAGAACATTCACATTTTAAAAACTTGATCAGAAGTTAGAGATAACCTTGAAAAATAGTTAGACAACTGGAAATAAATTGTTACAAAAAAGGGAAGTTGTGGCTTCTTGGCCACAACTTCCATTTTTTGTAGATAAAAATTAGTGACTGGGCCAATTAAAATAGAATACAAGATCAAAACTCCAGTTTTATTCATTCAATAGGAACACTTCCCATATCACCAGGGCACTGTTGGGAAAGAAAGAGTTCAAAGGCTTAGGCTCCACTCCCAAGGAGTTTATCGTCGACTAGAGGAGCTGAAAAGTCTACACGTGGCTGGAAGAGACCCCTAGGTCTAGTGAGGCAGAACCTGGAGGGTCCTGCCAGCCTGGCCAAAACCTGTGGCATGAGAGCTGTCAGATGGGGAGCTCTGGGACAGCGAAGGGTCAAGGGGCCACTCTATGTTCAGCTGCAAACAGTACCACACTCCGTTTTCACCACAGAAATAAAGAGATGTGGTAACAAGAGTCCTTCATGAGATAAGGTAAGAGGCTTAAATAAATCAGAATTGTTCTTAACATGATAAGATAAGCGGTTTCAATGGCGGAGAATGGGGCAACTGTTGAATAGGAAGAGATATACGTATTTCTTAGCAGAAAAGGGTTATGCAGTTCAAGGCATAGGTTTGTCTAATAGGAAGGGAAATAT
Organism: Phataginus tricuspis; assembly: GCA_029783875.1. Lineage (NCBI taxonomy): Eukaryota > Metazoa > Chordata > Mammalia > Pholidota > Manidae > Phataginus > Phataginus tricuspis. The sequence continues at coordinate 42,974,106 of JAQQAC010010508.1, read as the reverse complement.
GCTAATTAGATGGAAAGCTGAGGGTCTGGAATGTGTGTGGGTGTATATGCGGACTTACAAGTCCAATATTATAAGAATTACAAAAAATTATAATTTTCTTACAGAAATTACAAGGAAAATCAAAGAAGAACCCCTTAGTTGGTTGACAGACCATTTGTGGGATGATGTCAAACAAACTTTGGGTCTAGTATTTAAATTTTTTCTATTTTTTTCTCTGAAGTGAACAAATAATACATGAAATATTCTCCTTACAAAACTTATAAAAGTTACAGGTCAAAAAAAGTTCCTTTGGCCGCCTCTCAATTGTACCCTGCATAAATCCCATACCTCCTCAAATGATTATTTGTCTGAAATTTGAGGTGCAAGTTCATGTGTTATTTCAGCATGATAAAAGAAAAAGGAAAGGAAAAAAGTTTGCAGCAATAATGTTAAGTTCTTTTCATTAAGCAAGGGCTATGCTAGACTGCTTACGTATGAATTAGCTCATCTAGAAAATGTCTATGAGTAACTACTAAGTGACAAGGACTAGGAATACAGCCGTGACCTCAGAGAGCTCATAACCACCCCAAGTGTGGCTCTGGGTTCCAGCATATACAGATAAGGAAACCAAGACTCAGAGAGGTTAGGCGACTCCTCCAAGCTTACTGTAAGAGAGGTGATTGTGCTGGGATTCAAATCCTGGTCGGTAAGACTCAAAGGCTGACCCTCCTTCTGCTTCTACCCAACTGTTCTCAAACCATTTGCTTTACAAGCAGAAGTCTTTTGAAATGTTTTTAATGAAAATAAAACGAAATTGTCGCACGACAGCGCAACGCAGAAAAAAGATAAAAGTGGAAGTGCTTTGGTTCACTCGGTGGCCTATCTATAAAAATAAATTTGTTCCCATCAAGAGGACTGGATAGAATTGCTTAAGGATTAATACCGCAAAGGCCCAAGTCTCCTGTTGTGAAACAGCTTTAGGGATACCTACCAACCATTCATGTTAATAGTGATGGTCAGGGCTAGCGAATTCCATACCTGAAAGTTCCTGGGGATTACAGACTCCTGCCCCGCTCACTGCCTGTGGCCCTCCATTGCTGACCCCACACTCGCTGGGACTCAGATCTGGGGTTTTGGAAAGCTCCCCTCGGTGACTGATGACCAGCTAGGTCTGAGAAGCAATACCAGTACACCTCTGTTCTGCTTAGCGATCCCTCTTCGCCATCCAGTCTTCCACCCCTCCTCCCAATCTGGAAATATTTAACCAGGCTTGTACAATAGGACCACTTGGTGGGATGCCCAGCATTTGGGGATTACCATCCTGAAGTGCCTTGCTGTTCCTGTTTCTGTTTTGATTTCTCATTTTATCTACCCTTCAGGTGTGAGGCACATAATCCTTTCTAGAAGGATGCAAGTCTGGTTATTCCTAGCCCTAGTCTAATCTTTGCTTTCATTTCTTTTTTGGTGGGTAAATTTAAAACCTGTCTTCCAGGTAATACCGAGCCTCTTTGATTCAGTGCCTAGGCTTCTCTTTCTGATGGCTGTGTCCTGGCAAAACCCCATGAGCCTCCCCCTACCCTACTGATATTGCTGGATCAATACGGGCTTCTTGGATTGGACCAGGACACCATTGCTTATTGCAGCAATCACGTTTACAATATCCCCAATGAGCAGTCATTTAATGTCTGCTTATTTTTAGTCATGGAATGTTCTCTTCTTCATGACAGAGCCCATGCATTGTTGCAGAGTAATGATGCCTTTTAAGGAGATTCCTGCAGATCCCCAGTTAAAAGTAACTATCCTATACTTTCTGACTATTGGTTCTTCCCTCTAGGACAGTGTTTATCACTGTCGTCCTCAAACTAGCAGCACTGACACCACCTGGGAGCTTGTTAGGAATGCAAATTCTCAGGCCCCACTACAGACCTACCGAACAGAAACTCTGGGGATGGAGCCAGCAATCTGTAGTTTAACAAGCCCTCAGGTGACTCTGATGTACTCAAGTTCAAGAAACTCTGTATTGGAAAGCAAAGCTCCTCCTGGACACATTTAGCTCGATCTGGAGTTGAGTTCACAGACACACTGATGTCACAACCTCTTGGTCCAATTTCCAAAAGGCACTTTACTCTTTCCAACATAGGTTATCTCTTGGTCTTAGGGAATATCATTTGCTGTATCTTTTTTGAGGGGGTGGAAACAAAGTAAAGCTTTCAGTTCTTTTTATTTCTGATTTTGTCTAGATTTTCCCTGGGAATAAAATGTTCTTTATGCTAAGTTTGACAACTGCTGGTCAGTTATAGAAAGCAGTCAGTATATTTCTAGCATAAACACAGAATATTAATTCTTGATACGTATTGAATCTTGTAAACATTTGACTGATAGAGCATTTGGAAAACGTGTAAGAGATATAGTGGTTGGTGGAGGTCACCATCAAGTTCGGTTAATCAGAGAGACTTGGTGAGGAACATGAAAATTATGTTGAACTTTACAGAGGGAAAATACGCAATTTTGCAGGCAGAAATAGGGATAAGGACAATGTTTCAGGCAGCAGTTGAGATAATAAAGGTGGTCTAGTACATCGAGTCAGAACACTGGTTTTAGAATCAAAATGCCTGAAATTCTATTCCAACTCTGCCACTTATAAGCTGGGTGACTGTGCTCCACTTCTGTAAGGCAGGGGTGACAGTGGTGCCTCCATGCGGTGGGCAGAATTCCAAGGTGGTCTCAAGGTGTCTGTTCTGCAGTATGCATGCCTCTTTCCCTGAGTGTTGGGTGCCACCAGTGAATATGATAGGATATCAATCCTGCAATTAGGTTATTCATCAATTGCCTAGGAGATAATTAAAGTGAGAGAATTCAGGGTGAGTCTGACTTGATCAAGTAAGCGTTTAGAAGAAGGTAAAGCCTCACAGACATTCTCCTACTGCAGCGGAAGAACTCAAACAGCCTGTGAGAGAAAGAGCCAGGGGGCGAGAACCGGAGGGTGTCCTCTTGGGAGTTGAAAGCGGTCCCTGGCTGAGAGCTAGCATGAACATCTGGACGTTGGTCATCTTGCTGCAAGCAATTGAACTCTGCCAATGACCAAGGAACTTGGGAGAGGGCCTGAGCCTCAGATGAGATTGCAGTCCCAGCCAACACCTTGGTTTCAGCCTGTGAGACCCTGAGGACCAGGTAACCCATACCTGGGATTCTGACCCATAGAAACTGTGAGAAAATAAATTAGTGTCGCTTTAAGCTATGATATTTGTGATAATATGTTAAAGAATTATCAGCAACAGGAAACTAGTGTACTACCTTGGGAGGTTGTACTGAAAAGATGTTTCTAAAGTATTTACTACAGTGCTTAACATATAGTACATTCTTAACAAACTTAACTTAAAAACTTTAGAAATTATTTTGGATGGCCAGAGTTGAGAAAGTAAGACAATGATGGCCAAGGGTCTTGTTGCAAAGAGAAAGTTCCATGTTGCTTTGTGAGGAAACATGGTTAGCAACGCAGATGTGGCCAGATGGGAGGAGGCCTGGAGTCCCGAGCTCTCGGGGGCCACTGGAAATATTGGGGAGAGATGTATCGCAGCCCAGAGGCAGGGGAACTGAGGCCCCAGTATTAACAGACTCTGGTGAGGGGGCTCTCTTGTCCCCTCCTGGCGTGAGCCCGGAGCTCTTTCCTCTCACTTTATTTCTGATTAAATGCCTCTACCCTGGCTCTCCTAAAAAAAAAAAGACTCTGGTGAGGTACAAACTTAAGATTTTTGCAAGGCTACACTCACTGGGCTAGGAAGGGTTTTTCCCATTTAGGAAGATGAAATCTTATACTCAGGTCATTGTTCTTACTGTGGACCCTGACACCAAAGAATCGACTAAAAGGGGTTTCTTGACCAGCTGAGCCCTGAGGCAGAGTTTCTCCCTCAGACTCACCCAAAGTGCTGTCTGTTGAGCACGCTTTCCCCTGCCCCACCAACAAAAGCCTGATTTGCAACTTGGGGCTATAATTTGCCCAAACTCACCTTGCCAATCAAAACCGTCACCTGCTTTCTGACCACTGTTGTACTAAGGGCCTCTTCCTGAACTGATCCCATCCAAGCCATTTGAGTTGGTTTCAGCCCCTACAGGTCAACCTCAAACATGTTCCATCACTTCCCTGCACCCACCTGACTGAGTTCTTGTTAATCTGACTAAACGGGGCCACTTCCCAAAGAGGACATATTTTTGGGGATTGACTAAAAACAATTCGTGGCAGGCATTAAGCTGGTTTGAACTTAGGAGCATCTGAAGTGGGAGAATATTGACAAGGCTGTCAAGTGCACTTACTGCAAACAAACGACATGCAAAGCACTGGACCAAATTTTAAGGAGATCCAGAGAATGGGAAGTATTATTCATCTTCGTCTACCCTGTTTGAGAACTAAAACAGAACATGGGAAATTAACAACACAAATCACACATAATAATTGAAAATGGCAAAACAGAGATGTTACTAGAGCACACATGATTGATTCCCAGATGCATGAAGGACAACTGTCACACAGATTCTAGAAGGACCACCTCACTGTGGGCTTTGGGGATTGGAAACCATTGTGGAGGAACAGGAAAGCTTTGATCTCTATTTTAAAGCAGAGGCAGTGTTATGGGCTGAAGTGTGTCCTCCTAAACCCTATGTGTTGAAGTCCTAATCCCCAGTATCTCAGAATGTGATTGTATTTGGAGACAGTATCTTTAAAGAGGTAACTAAGTTCAACTGAGGTCATTAGGGTGGGCCCTAATATAATACAACCAGTGGCCCCATAAGGAGAGCAAATTCGGATATAAGAACACAAAGGGAAAACCATGCGAGGACACGGGAGAAGATGACCATCTATGAGCCAGAGGCCTCAGAAGAAACCAATCCTGCTGATAGCCTGATTTCTGACTTCCAACTGCCAGAACTGTGAGAAAATAAATGTGTCATGTAAGCCACCCAGTTGTGGTACTTTGTTATACTAGCCGTAGCAAATTAACACAGGCAGTACCTGGTATCATTAGCCCTTTGAATGCAAGGGAATTAACTGATTCTGTAGGAGAAGAGGGAAATAAAGGAGGCAATAGAAGAGATGATAAAAACAGGAAGGTGAATTTCAGGAAATGGTGGAGATAAAAATAAATGAAAAAAGGGCAGTGATTGCCAAGATGAGTCTTTGTTGAGGAAAGTGTACCAAGCTTACTTACTCCAGCAGATATACCCTTGCTTTGAGGAGAAAACTTCAAGAGCATAATGATAAAGAGGCAAGGAAGAGAGGGAAAGAAAGGATTTCCAGGGAAATCCATGGCGGTAAAGCCCAAAGACACTGAGAAGCACCACGGAGGGTGCTGAAGCTATTTAAGACAGAAGAACATAGGAAGGGGAAGTAACATGAGTCCTGAGATTAAAGGAAGTAAAACATTAAGAATCTAAGGAAGTAAAAGGAGTTCAAAGGAAGTCTAAAGGAGCTAAAAATAAATCGTACACATATAGGCCAAGTGTTATATAAACCAGAAACAGGTCACTGAGATAGCATCAGATCACTCAACGTTAGAGCCATGGTTTATAGAGATCAGAAAGGAAAGAAATAGGGTATACTTTTAAAACAAGAAACAACATAATATGGGAATAAAAGTCTGGGCTTTGGTATCTACTTTTTATTCATTTCTTAGATCCTCCGAACAAGTAATTTCTCCATTTTGTGCCAAGTTTGAAACCAACCAGAAATAACAAAATAATGATGAATGGAGGGAAGCAAAGTGATACATTCCTTTTTGGCTATGTTGGATAGATTAGATATAAGGTATGGCTTCCCCATGGCCCCTTTTGGGGAAACCACAAGGCCCATAACTCCTCCTGAGAGGTAGTCACCTTCTCCACCATGCAACCCCTCCTATCCTTCATTGATCAATTGTTCAACCCCCAGTTCTCCCAATTCAGCATGTAACACCAAAGCAACCAATTCTTAGATGGGTTTAAGGCCTTATGAATTGGTTTGGCATAGAACCTCTGTTCAAATAGAGATATTTTCAGGTCAAGCAGCCACTGTCTTCTAGAAATTTGACATGGAATTGACAAATTATGAATAAGTTGAAGGTTTGAGTTACCAGAAAAGATGAGTGAGCGGCTATGAACAAGTGGGAACTATGGTAAGCTGAAATCAGAAGGTATTCATAGGAGAGTCAAGAAACTGGTATGAGAGTAGAAATAGGAATGGTAGCAGTGCAGAGGGCAGGCCGCTAAGTCACGGCAATGTTACGGGAAACTTGAACTTGCTGCGGCAACAAGATGACTCAGACCAGCCACTCTTCCTTGCATGTCACTAGTTCCTCAGTGACTGCCAGTGTCCACGAGGCCTGACCCCATAGTTTTTCCTGAGGTTCCCATGAGGTTCTTAAAGTCCTTGACTACTCTTACACTACCCCTACTTCCATCACCCAAACAAACCATCATTTTTGTAGTGAAAGGATATTGACAAACATCTCAATATTAATAATGGCTAACGCTTATTATATGACAAGCACTAGGCTATTAACTTCATATGTTCTAGCTGAAATTTCCCCAACAATCTATGAAGCACTATTATTATTTTCACCAATTTATAGATGGAGAAACCTAACTTGAGAGAGGGACCTCACTTGCCCAAGGCACAACGATTCTGTGGCAAAGCTGAGTCTGAATCAAGATCTGTACAACTTCAGAGCCCAAACATATAATTACTTAACTCCTGTCAAATATTCTGTTTCTCTGGGGTCATTTTGGGACTAGCTAGTAGGAGTCTAAAACTCCAAGTCATTAAATGTAGTGATTAGAACTAATGGGGAGAAAAAAAGACTCATCATGAATATTATGTACTATAAAATAAAATAGTAGTGCATCTTACTAAAATTTCATTTAAAAAAGTTCTGAAGAGGACTCCCAAAGCAAGAAATGGTGAAGGGAAGTTAATCACTAATTTCAGATGCATAATGTATACTAGAGTTATTATTTTATTTTAATAAATGTTTAAGGAAAATATGTATTTTTTTCTAGTTTAATTGTGACCTTGATTTCTCTAAACTAATTTTCCTCACAAAGTCTGAAGCCCTTTAACAATGAATTCTCTACAAAGAGGATTTTGGAAACTGAACCTGGAAGAGAGACTATTTTGCATTAAAAACAAGATAAATGAAACTATAGTTTAAAAAATTTATATACAAAAAGAGGCTGTGAAATATAAAGTATAAAATTCCAACTCTTTTAATTATGCTGAATTAACAACTAAGATTTATTTCTCAAAAATTGGGTAATTTATCAGAGGATATATCAAGGATATATCTATTTTAAAATAGGTAATAATGTTGAATATGTGTTAGCTCATGGAAATGTTTTTGTTTCCTTCACTGAGGGATTCTAAGTAGCTGGAACAGCTTCTGGCATATAGTAGGTGCTCAATAAGAATCTGTTACATAAAATGAACAAATGATTCAAACTCAAGACACTGAGATTATTCTCTGAATTCTATCTTTAAATGATACATTACTTTGAGCAAGCCATTTAGCATCATTGAGGGCAAGTTTTATTTATGTATGAGATTCTTTTTGGTTTATTCGTTCATTTAAAAGATATTGCAAGAAGAGGAGATGTGTTCTACCAAATATCAAAATTAACAGCATGGTCCTAGTTTAGGAAGAGGTAACCAATCAAAGGGACAGAATAATTTGGTTAAGGCATTTATATGTGTTTCAGGGAGAGCTCTCAAGGCAAGCAGCAAAGAAAAAAAACAGAAAAGAGCAAATTACAAGTAAAGTTTTGGAAGCATCATGATGATGAAAAGAAAAAGGTTAAACAAGATGAGAGGAACACTAAATCCAAAGCTATAAAGGGAACAGATTCAAATGTGGACAATTACGTACTCTAGAGTGGATGACAAAATAAAAAGTGTTATGAGATTAGGAGAAAAAATTAGACACGTGAAGATAGTACCACACACTGAGGCTAATGATGTTACTTTAAAATATTTCTAAAATGATGCAAGTAATAGCACCTCACCAAAACTTTAGGGCAGTAGAAGGTAGGAAAAAATAGCCCCCACGTATAACACAATGACTATCATTATTTTACTCCCTTGCTGCATTTTTCATAGGCATTTTTTTATTGAAATATATTTCACATACCATAAAACCCACTCCTTTAAGGTGTACAATTCAGTCATTTTAGTATATTCACAAAGATGTGTACCCATTGCCATTCTCTAAGCCAAACTATTTTCATCTCCCCCACTCGCCCCAAAAAAGCCATTAGCAGCTGCGCTCTAGTCCTCATCCCTCCGGCTCCCGGCTCGGCTTTCTATCTCTGTGCATTTGTCAGAGGCAGGTTTTCAACTGGGTAAACTGGAGGCACCTTCCTTGTTTCACTTAATAGTCTATCAGAAACAAACTTTCTGTAAATGGATAGTTAAAAAATTTATAATGGGCAGAGAAAACAATTCTAAAATTATGTTTTTTAAAAACATTTAAAGAAGTGTTTTTCTTTTAAAATTAAAAGAAAGAAAAGAAACAGAGAAAGAAAAAGAAAGGATAATTCTAGGATACCAGTTAAAGGATGAAGATGTCAGGAATTCAGTAGCAAGCAGGCAGTATTCCTTAAGAAGTAAATACTAACTGATCAAATTGTTGAAGAGAGGGACATTTTCTTGGTCTGATGGTCTTACTATTGCGCTATCCTTTACAGAAGTTTTTAATCAAAGCAGTGTGTGTGCACATTTACAAAACAATCAGTGGTGCAGAAGGGCTGAATGTTAAAGGTAAGAATGCTTTGCTGCCACATCCCAGCCCTACCCCACCCCTTGCTTTCCACCCAAACCTTAGACCCACAGTTGACAAGCAACCACTTTCAACTTTTTAAACTACAGTTTTTAAAATTCTTATGAGTGGTGACTTCCGTATCTCTGGATGACAGTCATATCCCCACGTCTTTATATCAAATAGACTTTATCTGTGGACTTCCTTTCCCATTCTGATAGATGAGTGTTTAGTTCACTTACACTCTCCCCTTCTCAATATGAATGTCTCACTATTTTTAATTCCTCTATTGTAATTTTACATAATATTTAAGTTCCTCTTTGTAACTTTCTCAATATACGCACCTTTGTTTCCTGTCCCACTAACTATAACCTGTATCTCTCAACTCTCCGTTTTGTACAGGTCCCCTTCCCTTTCACTTTGAAAATTCTCTCACTGCTGCTTTCTGTATGATTTCAATTAAAAGATTTAAATGAACAGCATAATGGAACGAGGAAATTTAATAATGACATTAAAAAAAATTGTGAAATATTTCATGCGCACATACAATAATAAACATTATCAATAGTAAGACAACAATAGAGACGAATACTGGGAAGCACATGGATCCACTACTCAGCTTTATCAAATCTTAACATTGTAACATATTTTCTTCCCTTTTAAAAAGAAACCTTTTTCAGTCTATTGAGGGCCCTTATACTAATGACTGACACTATTTCTCTTCAATCCTGGTGCTCATTATTATATTAAAATCTTTCTTATTAACTTAGTGTTCATCATTCTAACACATGATTTTATATTTTTGACACATGTTGGCATCTATATATATGTGTATATATATTCACATAGATTATATATTAACAGTGACATTTTCGAAAGTAAAAAGGAAGCTACTGGGAATTGGGGAGCACTAATGCTTCTAAATTCTAAGATTCTGTGGCGATTCTTTTTTTTTTAATTTTTTTAGGAGAGCCAGGGTAGAGGTTTTTATTGGGAGATACAGTGAGAGGACAGAGCTCCTGGCTCGCACCGGGAGGGGACAAGAGAGTCCCTCTGTGGCGATTCCTAATGCAAAGCAAGCAAAACATACTAGAGGCATGACTCACAAAACACAAAGTATACCATAAAAGGGTAAAAAAATATTAGCTTGGTGGCTTAAGAGCAATTATGGGATATACCAAAGGAGAGAATCAGGAAGGTGATTTTTAATTTTGCACCAGGACAGATTTAATATTGGGCCATCCATGCAAAGAGACGAAGGGTTGAAATTGAAGAAGACATTTCATAGCACAGTGTCCTCACCACACTCACAGGGTGGGTAGGAAGAAAGCATCAGGGAACATGCATGTGGCAAGGCCGATCCTTATAGTGCTTAGTGGTACAGATCACACATCAGAGGAATGAGACTTAAGGAAGGGACAGGGATCTGTGGCCTGATCCCATTTTCAACTTATGCAGAAGAAACCAGCATTTATAGCTAGAATGTATGGCAGAAGAAGCACAGCATGTAGCACTTAAACCCTTGGACACATGCTGGAGCAGCAGAAGCAAGAGTCATAAAAGAAAGTACAAAGTTAAAAGGATGGGAGGCAGAGGAAAGCTCAATGGCATGGAGATATAAGTGTAGGGCATTCATTTTTTTTTGTTACTAAGTAGACTTTAATTTTTACAAGGGATTTTTTTCAAGTCACCTTCAATTCCTATATTACTGCACACGAAGTTCTTGTTTCTTCATCCTCCTTCCCAATTTTATCTACCTCTCTCTACACACATAGTATTTAACAATATTTACCTAGATTTAATCACAGTATCATTCAGTGTGCCATTTTTTAAATTTAACATTTACACTGACACAATTTCAGTCATTGGACCTAATATTCTCAATGTCTGCATCTAGTATCTATTGTTTTCAGCTGCCTACTATCATAAATATGCTCCTGTAAGCAGTGGGTGTTTTCAGCATAAACAGGAGAGGGGGTACTAAGAAAAATTAGAAAATGAACATTTTTTAAAAATAAAAGAGGTAAATGTGGGAGATTTAGAAGTTAGCTTTAGGAATCAGTGGATTTAGCAGAATTGGGTCCCTGTTTCTTATAGAGTAATTATGTATATTTTAGGAGGTATGCAGTTCTGCTCAGGGCAGGGGGAAGAGGGTTAATTTTAAAATTTGAAACATACAAATGCAGAAAAAATGGTAATAAAAATACACATATACACAGAATTAATCAATATTCGTCTTTTTTTTTTTTTTTTTAAATAAAGGAATATTCCTGAAAAGCTGAAGTCTTCTTTGGACCCTCTGCAGCCACATGGGTAACCTCTTAATGACTCCAAGGGACAAGATAACTTAGTCCCAGAGTAGTTCATATAAATGGTGATAAAGGAACAAGGGATGCGTGTGATCTACGCAGAAAGACTTTATTCTTTAATGGGTTGTTGTTTCTAAGATAACTGCAGTAATACTCTGTATAATGTATTATAACGTGCAAAGTGCTCTTGTGGTCTGTATAATAGAGGGATGTGAGGTAAGCTTCAACCAAAGCTGCCCCCTTCCCAAGAGTGGGTAGGGATGATGAAGTAGCAGTGGCGAGGGGAGGTGCTTACAGGAACTGCACACAAAGTAGAGTCCTCGGTCCAGTTAAGGAATCTTATCAGGTTACACTACCTCAGCTCTCTTCTCGTTAAAATGTGAGCAGGACAACTCCTTTTTCCTTGGATCAGTTTGGCTCAGACACAGCTCAATACTAGTCCTCTCCTAGTGTTTCTTTTAAGGGATCCTGGGGCATGTTGCTGGGTTTTAGGCTGCATGTTGCTAGTAGACTCTACAATATGCATGGTGAAGAAAATGCACAGCAGAAAATAAAGATGGAGGTCTTGCAAAGAAAGGATGGTGCTTTAGGGATTACTGTCATAAGAGGTATATATATTTTAATTTTATATCTATATCTAACTTAATAAACATAATATGCTTTATGTAATAATGCATACTGACCCAAGTTTTAGCTTATTTAGATGAAATCACCATTTATATCTACAGTGTAGAAAAAGCTTACTTCAGCATATTTAAACACTTAGATGTATGATAGAGTGGCAGAAGCAAGAGTCACAAAAGAAAACATGGTATTTCTAACATATATATGTACATACATATATACACATATACATATAGATTATATGCATATACACTTTTGTAAAATATAAACTTACGTATAAATTGAAAAGATCACTACCCAACAAGAAGAGTTAGAACAGACTAGAAATGTCAGCAAACTCCATAGTTTATTTCATTTTCACAAAATAACTGCTGGCTAGAATCCACAGAGAGACCTTAATTAGTATTAGTACCCTTATGTGAAGCTCTGTCTTATCCCTACTAGAGTTGACCAGTCCCCCTCTAGGACCCCAGGATACTTTTCATTTTGAGGGTTTTTTTAGCATCAGTAATAATCCTGATGTGTTGGACTATATTTCATTTGTCCTTCACCACTAGGCTTCGAAGTTCATAGGCTAAGGACCATGCTGTATTTGTCCTCATATCTCTGGCATCTAATGGAGTCTTTGGCCAATATATGTACTCAGTAGGACTTCATTGAAAGCCAGCCACTGTCTGTCAGGAGATCAGCTGTACTATTGAAGCAACTTTTTCCCACCTTCCAGTCCAGCTCTCCCAATTTTGTTCTCTCTGCTAAGCACAGAACTGACATCTGTCATCTTATGTTCACAGAGACTTTTACTTTCTTCCCTAGGGGAATAAAGGCCAAGTCTCTTCCACAGAGGCTAAGACACTAAATCTTCCCAAACACTGTTAAAGAAAAAATAAAAGACAATTGGAGACCTAAGATTGAGTGCTGAGTTGAAAAGCAGGGAACTTGACCCAGACGGAGGCACAGGTCTAGGAGCCCTGCAAGGATGATTTAGGAGAGGAGAAACAGGGTAGATCTTTTAAAACCCAAACACTTAAACTGTTTCTGTCCCATATTAGCAAAGTGAAAGGTCTGGGTGATATTCGTTGGCTGGCAGTATCTGCAGTTGTGTTAATTACGGGGCTGACTAGGGTGGTCTTCTTAGGAATTACAGTGTGCATTTAGGCTGTTTTAGGATTATGGGATGCAGATGCCTTATGACCTGCTCGATAGGGATTATGTCATCTGCTTGGGGGCCAGCGGGTGCCCTGGTTTCAGCAGGCTTGGTGGGTGCTCAGAGTTTTGCAATGCACAATTACCCTGGGAATTAAGGGGTGAGTTCCCACCTTTACTGTCAAGATCAAACCCCAGCCCTGTCACGTAAACTGTGGGTGACTCCACTCCTCAACAGTCCTCCTAAGAGGTAAGGGAAAGGAATGGACATTTATTCAATGCCTACCATATGACAGAACTCCACTGCACTTAGAAACTTTACAAATGATATTAAGTGGATATCACCACTTTATGGAGGGTGTCATACAGCCATCAAGTGTTAAATCTAGGGTTCAAGCCAGGTCTGGTCTGGCTTTAAGACTTTGGTTGATAGCCCCTCATGTTCTTTAACTGCCTCTATAAGGCCACAGTGGCTCTCAGACTACCAATGAATGGCCTGACAGTTAGCTATGACATAGGGAGCCAGAAATCTATGCCAACCTGGAGTTTTTCTAGGTCTTTGAAGTCTTGTGTTACTTTGCTAAGTGAAAGTCTAGAGATTTGGAGAGTCAGGAGAACTGATTAGAAGCATAAAATACTCTCTAGTCAGAAGGAAAGAAAGGGAAAACTAAGTGAAAACAGTGAAAGATTGAGAGGTTTTAGAGTATAAGAAACTAATTAACCATGTCTCATTGTTTTATTGGTTTTGATGGTGAAAAAGGCAGTATGCAAAACACATGATACAGAAAATGCCGTTTGTGGTAGAATTTACTGAAATTCAAATGAGGTAATGCATCTGAAAGTGCCTTCAAAGCATAAAGTGCTATACAATTGTGAGGGATTATTCATAGAAGAAAGTTTTCATAAGAGAACCTTGAAGCATTTGTATTTTTGCCCCTCCTTTAAGAGCTAGAGTGGTTTTGAGAGTTGCTCCTTGCTGTAGGAACAACTCGAGTTTGTTTTCTCAGTTTGGCAGGACCAGAGAGAGAACAAAACCAGCCTTCAGGAAAAAAAAGTCTCTGGAACTCTATGAGGATCCATAATCAGACTCCGAACTGTGGCCAAGAAGGCTAGATAGCACTTTTATTTTTAGAAAAATACATAGTGAGCATGAGTTGTGTACTCCAAATTAAGCATTAATGGCATACCTAGAGACCTTGTACAGTCAAATTATTTTTACTTAAAAAAATCAATTTTTATTTTATCCCTTGGAATATTCAAGCTGCTTCCATTTCAGTTCTTACCATCCTGTCAAACCTTCTCCTGTCATCTCTCATTCTTTTTCTCTCTAGCCTCCATCTCTCACTGGACTTAGGAGAAATGTTATTTTGCTGTGCCTTTCTCTGTGAGCTGTTTCTCTGATTCTTCGAAGGGTCTGATCAAATATATTCCCCACGAGCGTAAAGCACATTGTGTCCTCTTCCTTTCATTCTTCCCTCTGTTTGTCCTCTTACTCTACCCCCACCACCTTAGAACTTCAGACTCCCACCTCAATTTCAAATATAGACTGTTTTGCTATTCCTCCTATGGAGAGCTCAAAATGCCTCTAATGACAGTTCGCCCCGCCCTCCTTTCCTTTGCAATTCAGATGCAGCACCACAGTACAGTTTGCTGGGCTCTCCTCTCTGATCCGTCCTGTCATTTTGATGGATTTCTGTCTTACGAGTCTTGCCTAAATACCGGCCCCACGCCCCATTTCTGTTTAAAAGAACTGCTTCACCCGCAAAGCAAAAGGGCCACAGAGGTGCAGTCACAATGGACTTTGCTGCTCAAACAATGCCAGGTTGCTATTCAGCTCTAGGTTGAAAAAGAAATTTCAGTTTTATTCACCAAAAAAATGTCCTTCTATTCTGTGAGATGGCGAGCTCTTATTGCAATCTGTGCTCACAAATGAAAATCAGTGCCACTGTACGGGTTAACCTGTCCCCACTGGTCCAGACTAGTATTCTTCTGGAAAAGTGGGGTCTAGGCAACCCCTGTGGACAATTCGTGGACATCTTCAAGTTTGAGGATTACCTGAAAAGCTGTGTTGAGAAAAGAACTACAAATGTATGTGTCAGGACAGGATTTGGGACATTAACTGGTGTTTCCTTCTTTCCCATCTGTTCTTTCCTGTTATCCCTACTGCTCCCCTCGCTCTTGGGTCTACAAATTATTTTGCCTTTACTGCCTCAAGGAAAGAATGGAAGAAAGCACAGAGCTAATTCCTGATTTTTTTTGACTTTGAAACCACAAACAGGGAGAGTTTAAGAAAAGAGTCTGTTGAAGGCCTAAGATCAAGCTGTTGAAATTTCAATGCCAATGCCTTGAAAGTTCTCGAGGTTTGGATCGTGGACAGTACGTCAGAGCCAGGCTTTTCTGCTTCCTGAGACGAGTAAGGGTGGATCCCGGAGAACCAGTGAGGAAGCTAGTGGTGAGTGCGCTTAGCAGATCCAGAGAAAGTGACCTGTGAGGTATACCCCCAGGCCTGTGCCCCATAAGCAGAGGTAAAGGCAATGAGACCCCAGAATTCCCATTCCCTGCCAGCAAGGAGCAGAGGCCGAAGGAATGACTGGCTGTATGCACCTGCCAGGCTCAAATCTAGGGAATGGGTGGGAAGTGATAATAGGGGAAAATCTCAACTTAATTGATGTCAAATCTCTACCACTTGGTGGTATTTGAGGTCACATATAGGAAAAGGAAGGTAAACATTTCTCATACATTTACTTTTATAGCCTGACATTCATACCTGCAGCTCAGTGGAAACAGATCTAAGTTCAGATCAGGAGTCTCTTTCAAGCTGTGTGTGCCACTGGGGCAGTTACTCAGTTTTTGTGAACCCTGCGTTCCTTATCATTGAAATGGGAATGTTAACATTAAGTTTAATACATGAAGCTGACATTTTTGTGGTCAAAAGCTGTTGAATATTGACAATTTCATATGATTCAACCTAATGCATACTTCACAGGCATAAAGAAAAACTAAAGAGGATAATATCCTAGTACTGTCACTGGTATTCAGTAAATGCTCAGTAAGTACACGATGTATAAAAAGACATGTAAATAAAACTCTGTGGTCTAATGGTCATAGTATAATTTGAGCTTAAAATATCTGCCCCCCTACCATACACTAGCCTAGTGGGACTTCTCTTTCTTCCTCTTCCTCTTTTCCTTTTTCTCCTTTTCTCCCCCTCTTCCTTATCTTCCTTTTTCTTGAAGTTTCTTATTTTTTCTTCTTTATAAAGTTTAATTATTTAAATATTTAATCTGTTTTCATGGCTCCAAGACCAGAAGGCATAAAAAGAAATGCAGTAAAACATCACATCATTGCCTAGAGTACTATTTCTTATGTATTTTCCAGATGTTAAACACATTAAACTGTGTTTTTGTGTTACAGTTCTAAATATAGTTTTAAAAATATCTGTACTTATATGTATATATATATGGCTGTAGTCCAAGATTATCAACTTATGAATAAGAAGCTGAAGACTCACAGAACCCACGAATGGACTAACAGTTACCAAAGGGAAAGGGACTGGGGAGATGGGCGGGAAGGGAGGGATAAGAGGGTAAAAGGGGCATTACGATTGGCAGACATAGGGTGGGGGGCACGGGGGGGACTGTACAGCTCAGAGAAGACAAGTAGTGATTCTCATCTCACTACACTGATGGACAGTGACTGTAATAGGGTTGGTGGGGGGGACCTGATGAAGGGGGTAGTTTAATCATCACAATATTGCTCATGTAATTGTAGGTTAATGATACTAAAATAAAATAAATTGTAAAAAAAAAAAAAAAAAAAAAAGAAGCTGAGACCCACAGAAATCCAGTCCCTTTGCCTAAGGTCACTCGGCAAATCAGTAGCAGGCTCTGGGCATTAATTACCCTTCTGAGGCCTCACATTACAGATGTGGACCTTAAATGTAAATACCTATTTTCTTAGGCAAATAAAGCCATTTCTTTTTGCGGGGGGAGGGTATATGGGTAGTGGAAACCAGGTTAAAGTGCCTCATTATTCATGGCTTCTGTATTTGTGCAATTCTCATCCTCGCTAAAAATTTGTTACCCCCAAATCAATATCCCTGGCACTTTCATGGTCATTCCCAGACATGAGTAGAGTGGGAAAAATTTAAGTTGCTGATTACACATTTCCAGGTGAGGTCAGACCAGGTGATATTTGCCTTGTTTCAGCTCTCATGCTGTAAAAGAATTGTTTTTGTGGTCTATTTAATGCTACCTTTTTTTAACCATTTTTGTGTGTTTTGTGGGTGATTTTGCTTTTGAAAGTGGCCTCCCAGCACAGTGCTGAAGGGCTGTCTTCTGTTCCTAAGCACAAGAAGGCTGTGATGTAACTTGTGGAGAAAACACATGTGTTAGACAAGTTTCATTCAGCCATGAGTTACACCCTGTTGGCTCTGAGTTCAACGTTAGTGAACCAACAATGTAGATTCAATAATGTGTCTTGAAACAGAAACACACATGAAACAAGGTTAATGTTAGGTTGACAAAATGTGAGTGGAGGCTCATGGGTACCTAACCTTGCATTTTCCCTAGGAGTAAAGGCTTGGAATTTGCCAATTCAGTGTTGGCAGAGACTTTATAGAACCAGCTACTGTGAATAACAAGAATCAACTGTATTTTAGAACACAACACATAAATTCAACTTGTCCTACCTTACTTTCTAGTTCCTAGTGTCAATTCTTGAGTTTTAAAAAACGTATTTAAAAAAAATTTACCCTTGGGTTTAAAAAAATAAATCTTCCATTGGGTGCAAAAATGGCTCCTAATGCTATGGATTGGGGGCATCATTGAAGGGCATGGACTTAAAGCCTTGTTTGTTTGAGTGTTTTAAGTATCTTGCTGTGGGTAAAATTGCAATATTTCCAGAATAGCTTGCTTGGCTTGAGTACATCTGCCTACCAATAGGAGTTCAGAGGTGGAGAGAAGTATGGCTTTAATGCATTTGCATCATTCCTCAGGGGTGGAGAGAAGTTCATCTCCATATCAGTGGGTAATTACCTGGGCAACTGAGGGCTTATCTGTACCTGAGAGGTGAGGGGGAGGGCTGGTTTTGCTTCTGCTGGAGCAGAAAAGACAGAAGAGCCCAGACTGCAGTTTGTGAGCAATAAATGGATTTTAAACTTTATTTCTCCCTTTGACTGATTTCGGTTTTTAGAGGTATTTTGCCCCAGGATTTCCTCTGCCCGGACTTACACTTGCCAACTTCACAGATTTTGGACCACTTATGAAACAGATAACATGGCAGCAGCTATCAAGTTTGCAGTTCATTCAGGAATGTTGACACTTTTTATTAGAATTAACAAAGGAATTTACAGTAATCTGTAGTAGGGAAGTATGAGTGCATAGCATTGTATCAACAACATGGAATTCAACCTTATTTTGCCATAACTAGAAAATGCAGTTTTAATTAAAATGAAAACCAAGGGCTGTTTAGCAAGTTTTTACTCATAACTCCAACTGTTGCTACCAATTATATTATAGTGAGGAATGGGCATTAATTCCTTGTGATTCGTTAACCTGTGGACATTTCCAGGCCCTCCTGGAACAACATATTAAACTTCATTGGTTTCTTATCATTGCTTTATGTTTTTAGACTGTTGTACCTTACAAATACGATAAAGACAATTTTAGCCAATTATCTGTCAGTGTGAATGAGTTTACCACATATTTTCCTGACCACAAATTCTTCTGGAAGGCTTTGGCAGCAAAAAACAGGTACATGTGTGCGGAAAGAAGAGTTTAGAACAGATGATAGTGAGCTAATCAGGTATGGGTTGAATTGTGTCCCTCTCAAAAGGACACGTTGTAATCCTAACCCCTAGTACCTCGAATGTAACTTTAGTTAGAGACAGGGTCCTTATAGGGGTGACCAAGTTTAAAATGAGACCATCAGAGTAGGCAGTAATCCAAAATGTGTCCTTATAAAAGGGAAATGTGGACACAGAAACACCCACACACATACAGGGGGAATCCTGTGAAGAAGGAAGAGATTGGGATGAGGCTTTTGCCAAGAACCCTGAAGGCTGCCAGGAAACCACCAGAACCTAGGCGAGAGGCCTCAACAGACCCTCCCCAACAGCTTTCAGAGGGAGGCTCTCTGCCAACACCTCGATCTCAGACTTCTAGCCTCCAGAATTATGAGACGTAAGCTTCTGCTGTTTAAGCCCCTGGTTTGCGGTACTTTGTTATAGAAGCCCCGGGAAACTAACATGTGGCCTATCACTGCTTGAAGAAAAAAACTAGTCCCCTTTGTGGCTTCTAGTTCTGTTGCATCTCCACAAAACCAGAGAAAGGTATGCTTAGAAGCTACACATGATTAATTGAATTCTACCCAAGATCATGAAACCACCACCTTAACCTTTCCCAGAGTGCAAAAGTATGACCCATTTCAAAGGATGAGTCACTCCTAGGCCATTCAGGCCACTGACAACTGGCCTGGACTTTTCCGTGCAATAAGCTTGACTGCCTTGTGTCATGGGAAAATCAAATTAATGCAGAGACTGAGAGTTTCTGAGGGGAAAGCAGCAGAGATCTTCACAGAGGTCTTCATTGTTATTTAACATTAACAGTGTTGAATATGTTTTGTTTCCTACTTTGGGGTGCTGATTACATCTTTTTTCCTTTTGTGCCCGGCAAATGTACTTGGATTTATTTTGGGATCTGTGTGGGCAGGATTCTTTGTTCACTCTGCTCCATTCCCCATGGTTTCCCTATTGATGGGAAATTACTAATGAATGAAGATAAGAACTAAATTAAAGTAGCTTTGAAAAAAATCCAAGAACTGTTTGCTTGTATTATGTATTTTCAACAACATATTCATTAGTTACTTTATATCTCTGTTGGGCATTTTGGGATGTAAGCTTTGTAATACCTCCAGAAATTCTTCTGTGATGATGGCAATTGTTTTCTTCTTTGCCTAACAACTTAGAGGTATTGTCCCCTCAGGGTATGAGATGGGGTCCAGTCAGCAATCACAGCCCAAGTGAGATAGTTTAGTTGAGGGAACTTAATACCAGGGACTAGTTACAAATGTGTTAGGAAACCAAACTTCAGAGAGTAGCAATAGCAGGAAGCCTCTATGCTCCATCCCGGAGTTTGGAGAATCCAACAGAGGAGCTGGGTTAGCAGAGCCCTGGTGCCACTGTCCCTGGCTGGACCTTGAATGGGAACCACAGAGGACTAGTAGCCACTGTGGGAGAAACTTCCTGAATCAGAGAAGGGGAGGAATACCTTGGCTTCTCTTCTTCTGCCAGTGATGCTACTTAATCTTTTTATCTTTCATAGTCCCAATTCCTCTTGGGCGTGGGCAAATGGAGTTGGCAGGAATCAGCTTCCTTTGACAGGACAAAAGTAGGGCAGGAAATGAAAGGCTCTGAAAGCAAATAGTCACATGACCAGCACGCTGAGGTTGGAGCAGTGGATTATATTGGGTTTAGGGTAGCCAAAGGTCAAAACGAGTTGGAGAAGCCAAAACCAGGGGTTGGGTAACACTAGTAAGGTATGATTGATATTGTATATACATACAGAACACAGGGTCGTAAACAAGAGCTGAGTCAATGTAAGAGACTAACACATGCATATCATAAATTATAAACTGGGAGGCATGGAACAGTCTCCTGCACATCAGGAGAGGCAGGAAGTTATAGATGTTCACAATAATTAGACCCTATCAAGGGGATAGAACATGAACACACACGAGGAACTAACAAAGAGATACAATTCATCATCTACATGTAAGAATTCATGCCAAATAACCAGTTTCAAATGTAGAAATCAGAATCCAAACACATTCTTAGTGTTTGTTAGTATCTGTCATTTTAAATGTTTTGGTTATCCACAGTTAATTCCCGCATCTGCTTGGAAATTGTACTTTGAAATCACTGATAGCAGTTGCTTCCTTGTCATTGTTTTTTGTCATGAAAGTAGACTATACAGAAAAATTTTAACTATTTGAGTTTTCTGTTCATTTGAAACCCTGAGTAGGGTGTTCCTGTTCCATATTTAGAGGGCAGTTATCTACAATAAGGAAGGCAAAAATAATAGGGAATAAATAAAAAAGGAATCACACAGTGAACAGAAGGAAAGCATGTATATAAAAAGTAATGTCACTTTCACATTAGCCTTACATTTTCTACCCTTCTATAATTTGTTTATTTTTCACTTCAGTGACTCCTTGGGGCTTGAGTAAAGCCTCTCTTGTTTACTTCATGTAGGAACGTAAGAGAAAAAGATACTTTAAAGTGATCATATCACTCTACTTAAAATTAATCTCTGTGGATCCGTATATGCTTATTTGGATAATTGAATTAAAAATTATTCCTTGTCTTTAGTTAATTAGATTGAAAAATTTTCAAATAATGTTTTATTAATCAAGCCCTTTCTGGTAGAATCTAATATCTGTAGAAGATGCCTGGTTCACTAATTACACAGGCACCTTGCAATAATTAATGTTTGGAAGAAAGCAATCTATTTTGCATACTCTTATTCATCATAAAAACGAACACTTTGGAAAGTAATGAAAGAAGCATGTAGAATTATAGAAGTACAACTTTCTACAGAAATAGACTCATAAATACAGAGAATAAACTGGTGGTTGCCATCTGGGAGAGGGGTTGGGGGGACAGGCAAAATAGGTGAAGGAGATAAAGAAGTACAAAGTTCCAATTATAAAATAAATCATAGGGATGAAAAGGGCAGCAAAGAAAATACAGTCAATAATATTGTAATTACTTTGTGACAGAAAGTAACCACATTCATTGTGGTGAGCATTTTGCAATGTCTACAATTGTCAAATCACTGCTATACACCTGCAACCACTGTAATATTGTATATTAATTATACTTTAATTAAAAATAAATGCAAGTGTTTGTATAAACACACACACACACACACACACACACACACACACACACACACACACACGCCCAAAGCCTACACAGATATAATGAAGCTGTTGTAGCTATAATTCTATTATCTAGGTAATTAATAAAATTCACTCACTTTGAACTGTGAGCATCAAAGATGTATAGGCACCAAGTGAGGCTCTGAGAACATGGACTCACATAATTCCTGGCTTCAGGGAGCTATGAGGGATAACTACTGTCGGGGACAACATGTGGCACAAAGAAGGGAGATGGCCCCAGGCAAGGAGCCACCAGCAAGTTTTCAAACTCAGGATTCACAGATCTGAGCCTCTGGATCTTGGGTGGCCTAGTCCCAAGCCTTGTCCTCCAGCCCAAGCCAGCTCCAGCTGGTCTCCCACCTTGAGTTAAAATCACACTGCTGTACACAGAGCCACAGTTCCCACCTCCCTCTCACTCCCAGTTCTCAAGGGTACCCCTTACAAACTAGAATCTACCAGTGCCACACTTCCCACATCAAACAGATCATCTCGTCTTGCAGATTTCATTTCTCTGAACTCTTAGCATTTGCCTTCTCTGCCCCCTGCATCCACCTCCTGCCGCCTCTGATGTTCAGGTGCCCCCTTTTCTTTTTATTTATCTATTTTGGTATCATTAATCTACAGTTACATGTGCAACATTAAGGTTACTAAACTCCCCACTTCATCAGGTCCCCCCCACCCACCCCATTACAGTCACTGTCCATCAGCGTAGTGAGATGCTATAGAATCAGTACTTGTCTTCTCTGAATTGTACAGCCCTCCCCATGCCCCCCCAACATTATGTCTGCTAATCGTAATGCCCCTTTTTCCCTCTTATCCCTCCCTTCCCACCCATCCTCCCCAGTCCCTTTCCCTATGGTAACTGTTAGTCTGTTCTTGGGTTCTGTGGGTCTGCTGCTGTTTTGTTCCTTCAGTTTATTCTTTGTTCTTATACACCACAGATGAGTGAGATCATTTGATACTTGTCTTTCTCTGCTTGGCTTATTTCACTGAGCATAATACCCTCTAGCTTCATCCATGTTGTTGCAAATGGTAGGACTTGCTTTCTTCTTATGGCTGAGTAATATTCCATTGTGTATATGTGCCACATCTTCTTTATCCATTCATCTACTGATGGACACTTAGGTTGCTTCCATTTCTTGGCTATTGTAAATAGTGCTGCGATAAACATAGGGGTGCATCTGTCCTTTTGAAAAACTGAGGTGCCCCTTTTCTTAACTTGCTCCATCCCAATGGCCTCTGTCACGTCTCTCCATGCCTTGTTTTGACTGGCTCTACTGCAACTCTCCAGTGGCAAAAGAGCTCTCTTTCCAAAGCAAGTCATCCCCCTTCCCAGTACCCTCTGATGGATCCCCAGTGCCTACATGCAGTGGTTTTCAAACTTGCATGGGCTCCAGAATCACATGGGGAACTTTTTTTAAAAAACACAGATTCCTCCTGAGCCAATATTTCCAGAAGTGGGGCCTGGGCATTCTGTACTTTTAACCAGCTCTCCAGATGGTTCTTTACTGCCAGCCTGCTCCTAGTTGGAGCACCTGGGTTCTGGAACTGCAGGATAAAGTCCAAACTTTGCACGCAGTCACTCACACTAACCCTTCCCCTGCACACACCCTGTACCACAGCCACAGCTGTAACTCATTCCTGAAACTCCCACAGTTCCTTCAAGCCTCTGTGTCACTGCACATGTTTTTCTCTCCAGAATTGCCTTTCACCTCCTTTTCCACCCTGGAAAGCATCCCCTTAACTTTTTTCTTTGAAGCTTTCCCCGATCCGTCAGATGAATATGCTGTGGGTTGTCCTCAGCTTCTCAAAGCCTGTGCAAGTCCCTCCTCGTGGTGTACTTTAGTTTTTACTTGTCTGTTCCCTTCTTGCACTTTGACTTCTTCCAGGGGTGGGGCTGCAAATTACTCATCTCTTAATCTCCAGCCTTGTTACTGCTTCATAACTGGCACATAACATAAGTAAATGAACAAATGGATAAATGAAGAGCATGGCTCTAGTTACACTATGATAAAAACTGGCTGTGTATGAAGCCATTACTCTTTATGAACTGAATAATGATATACCTTCCAACAGACTACTAGGCAGTGAAGCTAATACAAGTCATCAGCATTTAAGATGAAATGGAAACCAAAAGAGTGCTACTATAAAAATATAATTATTGCTTTCTGAGTGCAGGATTGAGGGAGTCATTAAACATTTAGGTTAATGTAATGGTTGGTAGATGTCCAACGTTTTTATTTTTCATTTGCCTTTGTGTTGTTTATGGACTGGCAATATAAACACACATACAGAAAGCTTTTTTTTTTTGCAAAGTCAAAATATTTTTTAGTGTATTTCTATTTTCTCTGCTTTTATAGTATCCTCTTCTTTAGCACTGGTAGTCTTTTTTTTAATGAAAAGATCACGAGCCCCCTCCACAAGAAATTAACATTTAGTTGTGTCAGTTTATCATTCAATATAAATTTAATGGACTTCACTTTTGCTTGCCTTACATTCATTATCTCTCTTTGGACAATTAACATATATATTTTTTTCCCTTTGTGACTATCCTGCCTTCTGTTGCTGTCCATGTGGCTCTCTCTGGTGGGATTGATGGGGAGGAGGAAGGGTATGTGACCCATGCTTGGCCAACCAGACTCACAATAAAATGGTCAGAAAGTCCTCCTGATCCAGGCCAGCCAAGGAGTTATTCTGAATTCCTCTGGGCTACTGAGAAAGATGTACTCTGCCCTAGGGGTGATAAACTTGGAACATCAGCCATTTTGTCACTGTGTGAGTAAAGCTGCCTGAGAATGAAGCCAACACAGTGTCAAGCAAAACCAGAAGAGAGAGAGGCGGATTCTGATTTTGAGCCTTTGTATCTAGCTATACCTGAACCCAATTTACACCTTGGAATTGACAACTTGAGCTCCCCTCTCTCTAAAGAAACAATTCCTTTTTATTCTCAAGCTGGTTTGAGTTTGGTTTCTCTCACTTACCACAAGTGCCTTGACCATAGGACATTATAACAGATTTTATAGTAATATTGAATGTGTTATATTACACATGAATTATGCGGGCTTTCAATACAGCTTTTATAGTCTAAGAATCTCTAGAGATATATTTAAGTAGCAGTACTTTACTCGTTTGTTGTGAGATCTTAAATAAGTTACTTAACTCTAACCCAGTTTCTTCATTTCTAAACTGGGGCGGTATAAGAAATTCCTTCTGCAAAGCTATTATTCTAGGAAAGAAAGCACTGACACGATGTTAGAGCAATTGACTGCTGCTGAAGGATAATTCCCTTGGCATAAATGCTCAGGGTCAGGATCAGGGTCGGGGAAGAAAGGAGAAGAGAGTTTGATAAACTTTATTTTGGGTATCCCCAAAACAATTAAATAATTTATTATTGATCATATTATCATTATTAGCTTCTCCTATAATTGGGAGGTTTGTTCCAGAAATGCAAGAAGTGTCATAGGCTGTCAAATTTACCAAAGGATGAAAACAGATGTGTCAGAAAAAATGTACTCAATCTGGTTTCTTCTCACCAAACTGGAACCAAACACAGTTTTAGATGGAAATGAGAAGTGTGAACATTTTTAAAATAAGTGTTTTGGAGGGGTTAGTAATGCCTGACACAAAAGCAGAAAAAAGCAACAAATATCTTAAAATCTGAGCTGCTCTAAAACTAGAACTGGTTTTAAAAACAACATGATGTGTTAAACTGAATACAATGTACACAGTGGGCCACACTGTAATTTCAAAGAACTAAGAATGCACTCATTTTTATCTCTTACTTAAAAAAATAATCAAGGTACCATTTCCTGGAACATTTTCTTTCTTCAACTGGCAAGTGCATGTTTACATATGATTTCCAATTCATCTATACCTAATAAAAGTCACTGTAACCTACAGAGTGTTTGTGTTCCCCTCTCAAATCTGTAATTTTTAGTGTTAGGTATTAATATTTAATGACCTGTTCCTGAACATTGAACTTGCTCAGACTGAATTACCCTGAAAACTTTCTATGATTCTGTTGTGCATTTGTGGTGGATTTCTAGTTTGGGTAACTTCTCAGCAATTTTCCTCCTACCTTGCTAGATTTTTTTAAATTATAAAATTAATGTATATTGATTGAACAAGGCAGAAAGCACAGAGTTACAATGAAAAATATCCTCCTTCAATCTCATTCCTTTCAGGTCCATCATCTTGTATGCAACCTTCCATATCGTGTTTATACCACACATAAAAATATACAGTACTTCCCCTCCCAATCCCCCTGCTCCTTGGGGGATATGTTCCAAGTCCCACAATGAATGCCTGAAATTATGGATAGGAACGAACCCTATATATACTATTTCCTATACATACATACATATGATAAGTCTAATTTATAAATTAGGCACAGTAAGAGATGAATAATAATAAAATAGAACAAGAATAACAATATACAGCAGACAGCAATAAAAGCAGGGTCACTATGAAGCTTTAGGCTACTACATACCCTCTGACGTTCCATCAGGAGGCTCGTCTGCGACCAGGGGTAACTGAAAGTAGAGAAAGGCAACTGGGGATAAGGGGGTACTACTGTACCTATATAGGACCTTCCTTTCTCCTTCATTTACTCCCCCCATTTTTCTAAATAGATCACATTACAGATCACACAAACTAGGGGCTTCAAGTCTCAAGGTCAGTTAATCATCCATAATGACTGAAGAACTATAGTCATTTTATCTGTGTTTCAGGCAGGAATAAAAGGGGAGGGTAAAAATACAAGATGGTGCTATTCCTGAGTCAGCCTTTGCTAAAGATATTTTCCAGAAGTTCCACTCAACTACTAATCTTTCATTGACCATAATTTAATCACAGAGCCACATCTAGCTGCAAATGAGATTGAGGAATGGAGTCTTTTGGCTAGGCACAGAGGCACGGGAATAAGACACAGGTACCATTATTAAGGAGAAAGCACACGTATCATTCTTTGCTACATATCCCTACAAGTTAATACAAACATATGAGAGATTATGAATGCCCCTCAAGAAGCCTCCCCTTCTCAGTTAAAAAAAACTTGAGATTTACCTGGTCCCAGAGTCCTTCAAGTGGAGAATGTATTTCTAATTCCTCAAACTTAAATAATTAGTCATGATTATAATCTCTCCTTTCAACATCAGTACCATTTTTTTAGAGTTCACCAAAATGGATTCCTAAGGCTAATTTTTACAAACTTCAAGTTTTAATAGATATTGATGGCTAACTTTGTAGAAGGTTGCAGCAATCAATTCACATTCTCAGGGAACAGTGTTCACTACATGTCCACTTTCCTATTTTTTCTCCTATTAGTGTTTTCCTTTTTAACGTTAAGGAAGTTTAAAAATGTATCTGTCATTGTTTAATTTGTGCTTCTCCTACTACCAGCAACAAAATGCCTCTTTTTCTATATTAATTGTTCATTTAAGTTTCCTCTGTAAGGAGCTTGTGTTAATACCTTTTGCCAATGTTTCTACTGCATTATTTGCATTTTTATCATTTTTAATTAGACATAATAACTTTTGTCATATGTGTTGTAACCATTTTCTTCTAATCTATAATTTCTAAAGAAATCTTTAGTCAATGGAAATTAGTCTTGCAACCAAATCTTTCGATTAATGGCTATGGGTTTCTACTTTAACTTAAAAAGGCTCCCACTTTGAGATCATGCAAATATTTTTCTAAATTGTCCTTTATATATTTAGTTTTGTTTTTATCCTTTGACTTACTCACTCGACTAATGTTTGTTGAGCTCTTATAATGAGCTGGGTCCTCTTCATATTCTAGTGGGGATGTTTTCTAGTCAGGAGAGGGAGGCAATAAACAAATGAAGCAATAACAAGGTACTACAGATTTAAAAGTTGGGGACACGGCAGAGTGAGACAGGTTACTTTGGCATGGGTGGTCAGGAAAGGCTTCTCCGAGGAGGTGAGATTTAAACTGATTCAGGAAATAACTAATGATCAGAAAGGATGTCCAGGGAGAAGAGGCAGGTAGGAATGGCTTTGGTGTGTGTGCAAAGCAGTAACGCTGATGTGGCTAATGCATCAGGGAAAGGAGGAGACAGGTTGGAGAGGGGGGCAGGCGCCAGAACACACAGGGCTTAGCAGACTACACCGAGTATGGATTTTGTTCTATACTGAAGATTTACAGTCCACTTGGAATTTGTTCTATATTTGTTTATATGGCCTATGTATAATAATGAATGTGTGTGTAGCTTTTTATTTTCTTTCAAATTGAGAGTTATATTTCAAATAAAATATTCACATTTTACGGGAGGTTGGGGAGACTAGGGTGATATCTCATAGAATCTCTCCTCATTTCAAACAACGTACAGATGTTAGCACTATATGAAATATATCTTCAAATGAAATTAACTATAATGGATATAATATTTTTATTCGCGGGATGTGGCCATTCAGTAAAATCTTTCTGGAACGTCTTTTTAGAAGTTCATGGTCAGAAGCAGTTTCACCTATGAAAATCAGTTTTATTACTTTATAGTCACACAAAGCTTTTCACAAAATAAACAGCCCTAGTTGGTCAGCTGTTTTATTCACTGGACTTGCCTTGGAAAAAATGACTTTTGGCTAATTCCAAAAATGAAATCTACCCAAAAAGGCCAAGATTTATTACCAATGAAGATATTTAAAGGAATGTGCCACAGACTACAAAGGCAAGTCTGAAGGTGATCTTCTAAAATATTTTGCACAATGACAGCATTAAACGAATATGCACAAAGACTCCAAGATAACTTCTGTGACAAGGAGGACAAGTTTTTGGATGTTTAAGTGTGTACATTTAAGTAATAAGTAAGAGTCATTACTTTATAATTAAACCATATGCCTCTTGATATGCCCATAAGACCATTCTATAATTTACAATATGCTTTTTTAACGTTCAAGCTTCATGACAACCCTATTGGTTAGTTATTTCTACAATTTTACAGATGAAGAAACACTAATTTAAAGAGCTCATACTCAGCTCAAGCCTCTTGATTCAAAGTTCAGGACTCTCGCTTACAACTAAGTTAGCTGGTTGTCTATGATCACACAACTTGAGATGGGAGAAGACAAAGTTTACTGCCACCTCCTCTGACCACTAGGCTGCCTGGACATCGTGACCATTTATCTATCTGCCCTTAATGCTGTCTGTGGATTTGATTGGTCTGCCAATTTTTAAACAGTCATCCCTGCAACCTAAGTTCATTTAAAAAATTTTTCCCCATTTTAAAATAATGGAGATGGAGTGACATGTGAATTTTCTGGATACTTTTAAGATCCAGAGACATGCTCATTTGGCTCAGTTTGCCTTAAAGCAGAGGAAAAAACTAGGGAGTTTCATGGTGACTGGTAACCAGTATAGCAATCAAAATTAAAGAACACTTGTGACATTACAGCTAAACAGCTCTGAAATGAGTTCAGAACTCGGCTTTGGTCTGGATTTTGTTCCCTAGTTTCTCTAAGATATTAGGAAAGTCACTTAAACTTTCTGAGCTTCTATCATTAGGGTTCTTAAATTTGATGCAAGTGATGGAAGCTGATTACTACTACTTGGCAAAAGGAGATTTATCAGAAGGATATTGCAAGACTCACAAATGCTTGAAAGGTTGGAGACCAGGCTTGGAAACAGGCAAGAACCAAGACCTGGTTAACCTGAACTAAAAGGAAACTGGGATGCTATTATAAGGGAAGAATGGATGTAGGGCAATCAAAGAAACCCCACCCATCTATCACGGCTTCCCTTGTCATATCCAACAAGATAGTCTCTAAGAGGCTTTCAAGCTCTGACATTCTCTACTTCTTCGTATTTGCAGCAGGGAAGGTGCATATGCAAGCAGGATGGTCAGAAATACTTTGGCCGGATGTGCATCTGAAGACTGCAAAGCCAAGGAAGGCTGAGCCACCACAGACACGCAGAGGCTGACCAATTTGGCATGTAGCAAGCAGGAAGTTGAAGGGATCTTAAGTAAGCCAACTGTTTGGGTAGACAAATTATGAGGAATAAGCACATATGATACTTCCAACAAGTACTGGAAGCTTCCAGATTCTTCTAACAGTGACAGCTTTTATAGACAAAGGAAAGTCTTGCCTATGTGAGAGACTATGGTGAAAGGTTTCCTTATGCCTATGAGATATAGTACTGACATGAGCTTCATATTTGACTACAACACACAAGTAAACATTAAACAGCCCTTCAAATCAAAAGCTGAAAACTGGCAACCCACAGGCTCAGGTACAGTCTGCAGAGAATTAGGTACCAACAGATAAAATTACAAATTTCTGGCTTTTCTTGAAAAAAGAGAGGCTCTGGCAACACCAGGCCTGCATTCCTGCATAGTAACAGTTTTCTATGGCCTTTTGTGGGGAGGTGGGTTCACCATGTTGCCATACCCTATTCATGGTGCTCTTCACTCATCATGTCACCTGCCTGGACCCTGGCAGCACTCCAATTTCTAACCCTTGATGTCACTACTTCCATGAAAACCCACCCAAGGCAAGCGTGCGGGCAGCTAGTTAAGGATCTACTGGCATGGGCTTCCCTGAGTGACTCGTTCCGGTTTGGGCCCTTTATCACTGGGACTCCTTTGGTAGGATCCCTTCTTCTCTGACTTCCATCTGTAATGCTGGAAACAACCTTTGCTCTCCCACAACCAAGCCACATCCCTCTCTTCTATCAGGGCCACTGTTCAGGCACCTGTTCTTCAAATGACCTTAAATGCCTGACAGTGGAAAACACTGCAAAGACAAAGAATCCCCATGCATCGTCTTTTAAAATGCAGGGAAAAAACAACTTAGCCTCTGAACGAAGAACCGCTTGTCTGACTTTTTGGAAAACAATCTCTGAGGAAAGTCTACTCTGATGGATTATTTATTTTCTGTGAGTAGCTGTGGATGTGCTGGGCACTAACTAATGACAGTGATAATTCCCTAAGTGAGTCTCCTGTGCACATATCTGATTCCATCTGGACACTATGCCTTGTATGTCTGTCTCTGAACTACATACAGCACACAACGTATGACAGAAGACCACTCATTTCACTTTACTTTGTGGGAGCCATTTCCTACAAAGCAGCCACAACATTTCCTTGCTTATATCTCTTTGATGGATTCCAAGTTGCTTTTGGGCTAAACTTGAAGATGCTTACATTAGTCTACGAATCTTTGCATTGTTGATTCTTATCTCTCAGGCTTCACCTCCCATTGCATCTTCCCTGGCTCACTTCCCTTTGCCCATTTGGCTGGTCTTCCAATTTTTGGAAGAAGCCAAGCTCTTTCCCACCTCAGGTCCTTGAACTTGCTGTTCTCTGTGCTCGAGTGCTCCCTTCCTTTCCACCCTTCCATTTCCTACTGTCCTTCAGGCCTCAGCTTTTAAACACCACTTTGTCAGAGAACCCTTCCCTGCATTCCACCTCCCTCCTGTTCTCTTGCCCCTCACCCCATTTCTCATGCAACCCTGCTCTCTGCTTTCTATTGCTCTTCTAACACAATTTATATGTTTCGCCAGTACCTGTGAATTCTGAGTTGAGATTTTATTTTGTCTACACTTAATATTCAGGGTCAGCACAGTTCCTGCCGTAAGAGTAGGTGAGCAATACCTATGTGTCAAATGAATTAAAAAACCCATATTGCACCCCCAGGCTGGTCTAACAATACACGTGTGATCTGGAGTGCAGAAGACATCCTTTCTCAGGGAAAATATTTTCATTTCAGACTCATACAAGCAAACCCTGGATGGTTTATCCAAAGATAAGCCTGGGGGAGGGGAAAGCTTTTAACCTTCTAGGTTCCCATATGAGGTCCCTGATGATCACCTGGGAACTTATTAGAAATGCACATTACCAGGCCCTGCTCCAGGCCACCTAATCAGAGAACTCTGCGGGTGTGGCCCACAAGCAGTCAGTTTTAACAAGCCTTCCAGGTAATTTGGATGCACACCTAAATTTGAAAACCATTGTTCTAGGCTT
Organism: Phataginus tricuspis; assembly: GCA_029783875.1. Taxonomy (NCBI): domain Eukaryota; kingdom Metazoa; phylum Chordata; class Mammalia; order Pholidota; family Manidae; genus Phataginus; species Phataginus tricuspis. The sequence continues at coordinate 42,942,352 of JAQQAC010010508.1, read as the reverse complement.
TCCGGTTCGAAACGTTTTTTTTTTTAAATTAAAACTTTTGATCCTTAAGCCTTGGTATAATATTGCTCGTAAAATAGTAGTCTTAAACGACTGCAGAGGGAACCTTTGTCATCCAATATCCTTGAATAAAGACTATTTGTGTAAAGTATGATATGTAGAATGTACTCTCAGGTTGCCTTCATTGCGGGCAGTCCTGCCCACTGGGAGGCCTAGAATCGAAACAATGCTGTGACACTTGTAATGTGCAATGCTGCAACGATGCCCAAGTGTAAATGAATAAAACCTCCGCGCAAAGGCAGAAGAGCCGCGGCGCAAGCCTTTGTCTTCCGTGCCCCGACTGCTCACCCTCGGGCTGATACCGCTCCTTCCCACCCAGAACGGCAGACGCTCCAGGTACAAGAATGGCTGTGTGCCGCTGACCACGTTCTCCATCAGGCCGTTTACCCCAGCACTGGACGATACTCGCGGCGGCGGGAAGCGGGTCCCTCGTCCCTCAACCTTAAACATAAGTAATTGAAACTAGAACCGCCGTCCAGCTTCAGAAGGAAAACTGGAGGCTCAGGCCGACTTCCCCGCCCCTTCCCGCTGGGAAAAGCCGAGGTGGAGCTCCGCAACGGCGGGCCGGAGCGGCGGCCGGCGGCGGCGCCTCACTGCGCATGCCCTCGCGCCCCGCCCGCTAGGAGGCGGAAGCGGGAGCGCTCGCGGCCTGGGCTCGGCCTGGCCGGGGCGGCGGCTCCGGCGGCCATCTTGGCTATCCGGGGAACGGCGGCGTGAGGGGAAGAAGTTGTAGGGTGGGGGCAGGAGGGAGGAGGAAAGGAGAGAGGGGAGGAGGCCGCGGCGGGGCAGGGCGGGGACTGCCTGCCTGCCTGGGTTGCGGAAGTGGTAGCCGCTGAGCGAGCCTGCCGCTTTCTCGCTACTGCTTCGGCGTCCCGGCTCCCCCACGGACGGAGAGGGAGGCCCGGCTGTGCATGGTCGGATAGCTTCTCTCTCCCGCCACCACCCCCGGCCCCAAGCAGCACGGAGCAGACGGCGGCGGCAGCAGCAGGCGCGGAGGAAGATGGCGGGACGGCTGCCGGCCTGTGTGGTGGACTGTGGCACGGGGTAAGGGGCCTGACGGGCGGGCGTGGGGAAACTGAGGCGGAGGTAAGAAAATGGCGGGGGAGGGAGGAGGCCAGGCGATGAATGGGGTGGCGAGGTGCTGCCGCCGGCGGTGTCAGTCCCGGCCACGCCGGGTTGCAAGGGGTGGGGCCCGCAGCCAGGGCCGCCCTTCCACCCTCGCTTCACCCCCCTGGGACGGGACGTGGGCGCGAGGCCGAGAAACCCGCGGCGTGGCTTTCTCCGCGCGACCCCCGGCCTCTCCCCGGCCAGAGAGATGCGGGCACGGTCGCCTCCCCGGCCGGCGGTGGCGGTGGAGGCGGCTGCCGACCCCGGAGCGCCCGGCGCCCCTTTCCCTTCGCGCCCCTGCCTGCCCGGGTGTCAGAGGACCAAGGGGTTCGAGCGTGGGGACCTGCCTGGCAGTGGAGCGAGAAAAGAGAAGCGCCCCGTTTAGGTTTTTGCAAGATTGCTGTGGCAACACTGCCCGGGTGCGGGTGGGGAAGGGGAAGAAGACGACTCTGAAAATGGGAACCTAGATCGGGGCTTTCATTTAACCACCCACCTCCTGTTCCTTTTCGACTCCAGGTCTTTTCCATCTGCCACTGCGTTTTTACCGGTGAACCAAGTCACATTTTAATTTGAGAGAGAAAGATGTCATGTGTTACTTCTCTTGCCTTAAAAAAAGTCCCCCAGTGAGCAAGCGCGCTGCAACTTCCTTAGTTTTGTGAAAGCCGCTTCCTGCTTTCAGTCTTTTATACCCTTATAAGGTAGTTTTTCGTTTCCAACCTGAACTCATCTTAATAGAACTTTAAAAATTTAGCAAATTTCGAATAGACTGAGTTACTGGTGTTAGGTATCAATTTATGTGATCCTAAAAAAATACACTTGTGTTCCACGGGAAGGGAGGAAGGAAAGCACAGGGGAAAATACAGTGATTTAAGTTATATACGTTCATTCTGTGACGGGATCTTAAAGCGAGAAGGAAAAGTACAGTTATAAAGGGACATGTTTGCTTTTCAAGGAGTTGGTACTCATAAAACTGTAGTAGTGTAGTTTACTGAGTACAGAACAGAAAGTGGTCGTTCCTTTGTATTAAGAGGCATTTTAGTCGCCCTAATAACTGAAATGGTGACATCGTAGGTAGGATGTTTAGTTTTAGCACGCTTCGTTCTTACGTAGAAACTATAGTATAGTTTAATGTAGAATGACTACGTTGCAATATTAGAAGTGTTTTCTTTTTTCTGTGAATCCGGTGCTGATACATGATTACATCTGTAATTGCCAAAGTACTCTGAATTTTTGTGTGTGCGTGGGGTGGGGGTTTGTGAGAGGTAGGTTGACAACCTTCCTCCCCCCTCCCCTTTTATCGTTCAGCAAACTTTTGTTACTTAAGGGATGGTATGCCCATCTTATTTGCTTTCTGTAAAATTTCTCTAATCATCATGCTCATAAATTTATGCTAGTGCAGTGCCCAAAATCCGAGCCATGCAGAGGGAAACAACCGATTTATTAATATTTCCCCTTGGGAAACACCAGCCTAGTTTAAGCCTTGGAACTACTATTTATTTATAAATTTTTTTGATGGACAGCTTATTATAGTTTTTTTCTTCTTCTTAATCTAATTTCGTTTCCCTGAACCAGGATTTTTTTTTCTCCATTTTTAGTCTAATTGGTGAGTAGTTTCATGTTTATGGCCAGTTTTAAAGTTAGATTTTGCCTGACTGAGAAGGAATTTTCAGGTGAGTTTTTTTGAAGTGAAAAATGCTACTACATAGTATTTTAGAAATTATTGTGTTGTCATTAAAATTAGTGTAATTGTTGCCCTAATAAACAGCATAGTCACATCTTAAGTAGGATGTTACTTTTTCTCACTTCATTTTTCCCCTTTGAAATACAGTTTTGGTTATTTTTGAATTAGTGTACTAGGTATTTCATTGAGGTTAACTGTCCTCAAGTGACCCCTTTCTGATAGGCCAACGTTGAATTTAAAACAAATGGTGATATGGGGCGAGGGGTTCAATTTTTATTTAGGGTATGTTGTAGTATTTCAGTTATTATATTATTTTTACCTGGCAAGGAGAGGTTAACTGGACACTCATGATTTGAATGGAACTGATGAGGAGTCTCCATTGCCCCTCACTTTCATTTACCCTCTGTCACAATCTGAAATCCCACCTTTAGAGACCCATTTATTTTGGGGTTCCAAAGGCTTTTTGAAAATCTTTCTTGTTGACTATTAATGCAACTTCTGGAAAGTTGCACCTTCAGCTTTATTAGCACACAAAGGATAGCTCATTTAGAGTGGGCCTATGATAAGTGTATTTAAGAAAAACCTTAATATGGGAAGTTTTATATTCCAGATCCTCTGGTCCCCAGATGCAAATTTTGCACCCATTAATTTGTTTATGTGTTCCTTTATGCTTTAGAAAATGCATTCATCTTTTAGATCTCTAATTACAATTACCCACTAAATGTAAGTGAAAAATTATAACCTGAATCAGGGTGCTCATTCCATTCCATTATGTAGGTTAGGCAAAAGGTGACTGAAATAAGTGGCCACCTGAAATTTGGCAGTCTTAGATAAGAAAAGCTGTCTTTTTAAGTTTAATTCTAAGGTTTAAAATTAGAGTTCCTCCATCAGAGATCCCATGTCTCAGCATAAGATAAAGAATCACCTAAGCTCAGGTCATAAAAGAAAACTCCTTTTAAAAAGAATTTAGAAAAAAATACTTCTTTCGTATTGATAACATATCTACATACTTTTTTGGTCTGTATTGGAATAGTACTGTGGAAAAAAAAGAACTCAAACCTGCTGCCAGGGATGAGAAAAACATTTTTTAAGACATTTTTAAAAACATTTTAACACTTGTAAAGTTAAGATTATCCTAAATTACTTTTTGTATATTTTCACTCATTTCTTTAACATTCAAGCCAAATAAGGGAATTCCTTATGTACTTTTATTATGGTGTAGCTGAGATAGAGAGTTTTGTGTTGTGAAATTTCCTTTTCCCCATTATCTCTCTTTTTTCTTGGTAAATACTCCATTGGTAAATTCCATTGATTATGATAGAGGTTATTATTAATATACCTTATTTTGGAACTCTTTGATATATTCAGATCCAGAATGAATTAAGGAATTTTCTTGAGTTAAGCTTCTTAGCAGTTTTTAAATAGGAGCATAAATATTTTGTTGGAGTTGATATATGAAGAGTTTGTCTTGTGGCCACATTCCAGCCATTAATATAGATAGGATGATCTTGTTTGAGAGCAGTGGGGAAGAGCTGACTGGGTGGGGGAAGTTCATGTTTCTTACATGAGTTGGCATATATAATAATTAATAATGCTGTTTCTCTAGTCATCTCCTAGGGCAGAAACAGTCACAGTATCTTGTTACTAAAAAAATTCATTAAATTTCTTACTCCTTTCATGGGTCAGGTTTTGCATGCTTTTTGAAGCAAGCATAACAGACAACATGCTCCTGCTGAGAAGTTATAGTCTTATTTAGACTTAACTAAAATCTTTTCTTCTTTCCTTTCCTTTTCTGCCAATCTCTTTTCCTGCCTGCAAATTCTGTGTTGAAAATATTGACTTTGGATTGTGTATCTGATGAACTCTCCAGTCTTATTATAAAACACTGTTCAGAAATTTTATTTTTAAGCACAGAAGGGAACGATCCACCAGTGGAGAATCTGCTGGCCAGGTTTTTTATTTACCTTATTTAATCTTGTGACAGCTATTTTTACCTCATTTTATAGTGAGAAAATAGCACTAGAGATTTTAAATTACTTTTTATATGTCATGTTGTTAGCAAGGGTAAGAGTTGCTGTATGAACTGAGGTTTTCCTGTATTTAAACCTTGTGCTCTTTTTGTTACACCATGAGGACTTCTGAGCCCCCTTTCAGAACTATGCACATTGCTTTGTATTTATTAGTAAGGTTAACTCAGTTCTTGTTTAAAGTAATCTTATTAAAAAATCTAGCCTTCCACATTTGATTTAATTAATTAGAGAAATCTTACTGTGCAGATCTTTCTGACTTGATTTAGATTTTTTTCCCTGGATATGTGAATTCCTAGATTTACTTCAATGTCACTTTGTTTAATTGTAATCTCTAGGGAAAATTTACTCTTTAGGTTTTATCAGGAAATGCTAACAACTCACATTTATCAAGAATTAAATGTATTAGGTCCTGTGCTAAATACTGTATAGTATCTCATGTACTTTTCATGTCAACCTGAGAAGTATCTGTGTTCATTTTACAGATGGGAAACTTAGGTTTAGAGAAGTTAAACTGCTTGCGCAAGGTATTGTAGCAAATGAGTGTGGTAGAGCCACAGCACTATATATAAAGTCTCCATAGGTATGGGATGAGCCTTTGATAATTTTGAATTACTTAGGTATTGAGACAATTCATAAAGATAGAAAGCACTATTGGTAACTTAAGGATTACTTGTGTAAGTAGAAAAAGTGGTCAAATCAAGGCTTAATATATACTTATGTAGCAGGCTAGGCACTCTTGGAATCAACGAAAAAGTTAATACAGTCTGCTCTCAAAAATTTTAATGAGTCAAGAGCTAAATATTAAAAAATTAGAGGATGATAGAAGACTGAACTTAATCAAATGTTAAGATATGTACTTTTCTGACAGTAATAGCTGTTCTGTAGGTTGTAAGGAAAGAGATTATTGTGTTCAGGAAGGGTCAAGGGAGTTTTAGTAAAAGTAGGATCTGAGCTCTCCTTTTAAGGATTTTAATAACATACTGCAGATCTAGACTGTGTACTAAGAAAAGGAACTTAATTTATTGAGCACTTATTATATAGCAAGTGTTCATTATATGTCAGCAAAGTTTTGTTCCAAAATAATTTTACTTGAGAGAAAATAAAATCTTCTAGTACAGAAGTGAAATGTTGAAAATAAGGCTTTTAGAATACTTGCAGAATGGAATGCAATAGGATCAGATGTAGAAGAGTCCCTTGAAGGTATGGGACTTGGTGCATGTTAGTACTCAAATCTGTTAAATGAATGAATGAACAAGAATTAGGGATATGGTTAAAAAAAAATGCATCAAAAACATGCCATACCAGTGACTCAGAATCTCCAGGGTTGGGCCTAGGGATATTTCCTAGATGATTTTTAAGTGGCCCTCTCAATATCAGATTTGCAGAAATTCTGAAATAGGGTATTGGCAGTGGGAATGGAACAGAAGAGATAAATTTGGGAAAGTTTGCTTCTTTTATACCTTTTTTTCTGGCTATTATGTTATTTTGCATTGTTTATGGTTAGCAAGGGCTTTGTAGTTAGAGCTGTTTTGAATCAAAATCTACCATTTACTAGCTAGCTGTCTGACTTTATATACTTCAAACTGCATGTCTTATCTTTTTATCTTTTCCATCTGTTAACATGGAGATCATAATATGTACCTTATGGGTGTTTTTTGTTTTGTTTTTTTTCCTTTTGTTTTTGTTTTTGAGATAATGCATGAAAATGGTTCAGCATAATGTTTGGCACATAGTAAGAACCCAGTACTTTGTAACAAATGTTAAGACTATCTGCTCCCTTTTTTTTATTGAATTGAAATTCTTAGGAAAAGAGCACTGTGTCTTCTGCTTATTTTTTTATCTCTTGTAGTAATTTGTCTACCACAGTTCTTTGCATAGTCAAAATGTTTTTGCTGATTTGAAATGAACATATGACTAGGACTTGGCAATTGATTGTAGTCGATTGTAAATAGGCATCAATAAAGATTTCAAGGTTTTGATTTTGAGTGGAACAATAAGGGAGTTGATTTTAAGAGGCTGAGTAAAATTGGAATTTGTTATTGAATTTGGAATGATGATCCATAATTGGAAATGTTCTAGGAAGTTAAAAATACTGAACTTAAGGAATGAAGGTGGAGATTTGGCAATCAGTTTATAAATTGAAACTAATAAAATGAAAATTTAAAGAGTAAACAAGAAGATTCAATATTAATGTTTTTTAAAAAAATCTGGGGATATGTGATCTGGCTTCTTGAGCAACACAGTGAATGAAAAGTGTGAGCACATGTGGCTTGAAGTCGTGAGTGATCAACTAATGTTGACAGCCAGTCTCCTATCTCATCTCATCCTTAGGATGAGAGTTTAGCTCAAGGTTGACTTTCCCTCCACAGTGTTCTCTTTGTCCAGCCTGCTCCCCTTCCTCCAACATGTAGAAACAGTTAATGCTTGAACTAGAGGCAGAAGTGTGGAATGGTTGAAATGTAGCTTCAAGCAGTATGTTTTCTAAAACAGAATTCCCTGTAGTAAAGGCATTTGGGTGCTCACCTTCCTAATTTTGTTGGAACTTAACCCTCTTTTATGATATTAATGATCTGTAATAGCCACTGACATAAAGAGGCAAGAGCAGAGCAGTTGCGTGATACCAACACTACATTAACATGCTTGATAGCTCACCAAGCTCTTAGAAGTTAATGAATTATGAAGTGACAGTGCAGCTCAAGGTGTTGTTATTGCATTAATGTTTTAAAATTTGTTACTCAAAATAAAATAGTGAATAATATTATTTAGTGTGCTGGTTGTTTTATATCTTTATATTGGCCTTTGTATCATTAAAATATATGAAAGATACCTACATAATTGAATAATACCAGAGCAAAAAGACGAATAATACCTGTTTTTTCCAAAGGACCATTTTATGGTGTTTTAATAATTTTCTTTCAGAATTTTTTCAAAACCTTTCCAAAGTGGATCTAAACTCAAGTCATTCTTACATACTCCTTGCAATCATGGAAAGAACAGCCTTGAAATTGTGTGGTAGATAAATTCTTTTCCCCCTCTCCTCCTTCTCTCCTCCTCCTTGTGTCTTCCCTTCTCCGAATACCTCTGAGAGTATTTCCTTCATCTGTTCTGATGCTGAACATTCTATCTTTAAACATTCTCTCCTTCAAGTCTTCTTTCCCTTTATGAAAATGCAGTATCTTGAGAAGGGTGTCTTTAAGACATTTTCAGTTACAGTATTTAGTGTAAATGAGGGGGTTGATACAAGGGGGTAAAAGTCTTAAAAAGGGGATTGCGTTGTAAAATACCTTACAGTTTCAGGTTGGTTTTGAAACTGTAAAAATATAAACTATGTTTTTAGTATTGGTCTATGATAAAACAAGTATTTGCTTACTAGATGTTTCAGAGCTTAGTAAAATTAAATACAATGTTCTCTAAGCACTTTTAAAATTCATTTACTTGGGTGCTATGAAAATAGCATTTAGTGTGTAATTGTGAAATTTAGTGAATTAAGGGAAGTGCCTATTGACTCACATAGAATTATGGAGTTGAAAAAGACTTTGAGAAATAATTTAATTCTGCCGTTACAAATGAAACAGAGGTACAGGATTGAGAAATGTCTTTCAAGAGTGTCTCTAGTTATTGATAGCACTGTTGAATTCTCTTAAATTTTCTTAGGCATTCACATTTATGTGTTAATAGTAGTTGAAATTTCTTCTCAGTAGTTGAAGTAACATAATGTATATTAAATTACTCATAGTTAAAGCAGTTCAGGTTGAGGCCTGGTACAACATATGCATCAGAATTCTATAGTGTTTTTATGGTAATACAAATACATACTACAAGGCACAAATGAAAAACTATAATTTTATGTTCCTCAACATAACATTTTAAACCAAGTTCAGAAACCATTTCCATAAAAATGACTATTCTTTATAAAGAAATACACTTTTTTTTCATACATTTAAATCTTAGACATTTATTTTAGTGTTTGGATTTCAGTTTTTTAGAGACTTATGTGGGATGTGTACATATCAGACATTTCCAGGCCCTTTATGAGTTTTGTTTTTGAGATAATTGCAACCTTTTCAGAAACCTACAAAGTGGGTACTGTTATAAAATTACCATTTTAAAGGTGAGGAAACTGAAGTATAGAGAGCTTAATTCTTGCTTAATTAAATAATGGATACAGTTAAGTAGTAGATCTAGAATTTGAGCCCTTAGGCAGTCTGATCCCAGAGCCCACTGCTAAACTGCCTCCAGTTGGGATATATTCAACTAGGGTGGTTAACTTCTTAACTCAGTCTTTGTAGAGTGTTTGAATTTAAACATACATAATTAAACAGAAATAAATCTGTAGAAAAGTAAATCTCTAAAAAAAATTTTTAGAGCTGCTATATTTTAGTAGAAATATGAAATATGTAGGAAGAACTTAGTGACCACTTCATTGGTTTGATTAACCTGGAACACAAGCAAGTTAAATGACAGGATTATTTATTAGCTGTTTGAGTATTGCAAGGACACATATTGTATCTGACTTGATAAAACTGAAAATTGCCGGTCAGTTCAGGACAGCTCAATTAAGGAAATGTTTAATTACATGTAACTTCAGAATAAAGTATATGTATTACTGGGGCTGCAAATGGAAAATGAATAATTGATATGTTAAAAAATTCATTCCATTCTCATTAATGACTGCATAAAACAGGGAAACAGTTGAACTTCAGAATAAGAAGAATTTAAGAATATAGGACTATAAAAAAGAAATTTCTTTATTAGACTCAGAGGACTTAGTATTTGGTATTTGACTCAAAATAATGAATATTTAGATTAATGGAAACTCATTTGTAGATTTTTTAAAATTGAAGAGATCATCATGTGTGGAGTATATAATGAATTTAGATGCTCTTATCTGAAAAGTAGACAGTTTTAGTAAAAGCTTGTATGTTTCCTGTTTGACAGTACTTAAAATTTTTGCTTCATAATAGAGGTAACAGAGCAAAGGAAAGAGACTTCTGAGCTTTTTTTCTGCCTTTCCTTGGTTATTCTGTTACTTGTATAAGAGACTAGTTGAGAATTTTATTGCTTCCAAAATGTCCCAAAGGGACCTGCCTTGCTTGTTTAAACTTCCCTCGCTGGCAGGCAAGTTGTTTAAAAAAGCAAAACTTTGATTTTTTTTTTTTAAAGTAAAACAGGATTTAAATTTTTCTAGGAAGGCTGTGAGAAGTAAATTGAGAGATGTAACTTGTAGTCAGTGGGAAATCTTGGATGCAAACAACAAAATAACTCTGCTAATATAAGCAGAGGAGTTGTTGAAAGGCTGTAGTGAAGATCACTAAATTCCCTATGCGAACCAGGATGGAACAGTAGAGAAAAAGGGAGACCAGGTAGCAAGAGTCTGTCATCAAAGTCATGGGAAGTCTGCAGGATGCTGCAAGTGGACGCTAGCAATTTGTATTTTAACCATCTCAGCATCTTGTAGTCAATTCAGTTAATCCTAAGCTCAGATTGTCTAGACATAGATCATGTGATATAAAGTAGCTGACAGGACTGGGATGAGTGAGTATCAGTTCCCTCCTATAAAGGTATGTGCTCCTGCCAAGACTTAATCAATGGTGGGTCCTTTAGAATAGGAATGGGGATTAGATTCTGGCAGAAAAAAATGAGTGTCCACTGTAGGGGAAAGATAAGGAAGTATGTTACCTATTTTTCTTTATGATGCCTTAAGTTCTTTATTTCATTTTGATAATTGCTGATGCTTTACTAACTAGCAGTTTGAATTAACACACTCTTTTCCAGAAGTGCAAAAAACCTTGTGAGTTTCACACAGTGTTAATCTAAACATGTGAAAGAGCAGTTTTTTTAAAAAGAATAATTGATAGTTTGTACCTCTTCATCCCTTTTACCTATTTTGTCTGTGTCTCCAACCCCCTCACCATGTCATCCACCAGTTCTCTATTTATATTTCTATTTTGTTTGTTCATTTGTCTTAATTTTAAAAATTCCACACAGAAGTGAAATCATACAGTATTTGTCTTTCTCTGTCTGACGTTTGACTTAGCATAATACCCTCTAGGTCCATGTTGCTACAAATGACAAGAGTCCACTCCTTTTTATAGCTGAGTTATATTCCATTGTGTATAGGTACCACATCTTTATCCATTCATCTATCACGAACACTTATGAACACTTAGGTTGCTTTCATATCTTGGTTATTGTAAATAATAGTGCAATAACATAGGGGTGCATGTTTTTTTTTTGAATTAATGATTTTCTTTGGGTCCAGATGTCCAATTATAAAATAAATAAGTCATGGGGATAAAAAGTACAGCATAGGGAATATAGTTAATTATATTATAATGTCTTTGTATGGTGGGATAAAAAGTACAGCATAGGGAATATAGTCAAGTATATTATAATGTCTTTGTATGGTGACATGGTAACTACACTTACCATGGTGAGCATTTCATCATATATAATTACTGAATCACTGTTGTACACCTGAAACCAATATAATATTATATTATATATCAATTATACTTCAGTAAGAAAAAAATTGATGGTGATGTGAATAATGTGGGATTTTTCATGAGAACAGAGGTACCAGTCTAGTAATTTGGGGATTATGGAATATTTTGGAAAATAGGACCTATTTGATAATGTAGGATGATATGACAGACTATCTCTTAAAGGTTTTTTTTTTTTTTTTTTAAAGTAGTATACCAGAATTGTAATTTAAAGAACTTGAGCTGCATTCTTTTTTCTGGAAGATAATAAAAATAAAAATAAACTAGGGAGGAAATAGCTTATGCATCTAGTTTATTTATAGTTAAAATAACTGTTCACAATTATTTTTATATAAATAAAACTAGAAAGAGAGGACATAGCTTATGCATCTGCTTAGTTTATAGTTGGAGAAATTAGTTTTCATTAAATACCAGCATCTCTGCAAATGAATACTTTGACAATGATTTTGTTGTGGAGAATATAAAGATGAATAGAAAATGATGCCTGCATTTAGGTAGTTTACATGTACACAAATAATTATGACAATATAGTAAATGCTATTCAGCTATAAATTAAAGTTTTTAAAATCGTAGATGAAGGGAAATTGACATTTCCAGGGAAGGCCAAAAAAAGTCTTTCCCGTAGAGGTAATAACTGAGGTAGACCTTTAAGAATGAATAAAGTATCACTAGGCAGAAATAAGACTTAGTGTGGTAGGTGAGAGGACAGTGGGAAGAAACAAAAGTGAGAAAAGTAAAGGTTGAATTTGGGTATGTAGGTTTGATATGGTATAGGGAAGTATTTATAGAGTCTGATACATGGTAGGTGCTTAGTTAGTGCTTGTTAAATTAAAAAGATATGTTGGAGCTGGATTATAAAGATCTGAAAATTCTTGAATTCTACACTAGCTTTGTTACTTATGTTGTAGGTAGTATGATGCCATATCTGTCATATAAACCAGGCTTATTAAAGTAGGACATATTTGATGTCTTCATTATGATGATTTATGATGATGATTATAACAGCCAACAGTTCCATAGTGCATACTACGTACTACTATGTGCCAGGCACTGTTCTCATTGCTTTACATGCATTAATTCATTTGATACCTAATCCTATAAAGTAGGTACTGTCATTCTTTTTTACAGAAGAAACTCTGACACAGTATAAATTACTTGCCAAGGATCACATAGCTAGCATAATAAAATGTACTGCTTTTTCTCTGATTTTATTTTGGACATAACCCCTCATGCTTAAGGGAGACGGTACAAAAGAGCATTGACTTCCAGACTGATAGATACTTGAGTTCAAATCTAGCTTTACCATTTCTTTGAAGTGGATTCTTCTCTGAGCTGCAGTTTCCCAATGTATAAACAGATCAGACATCCATTTTTTCAGGGTATGATAAAGATTAGAGATAATGTAAAGCAATAGCAAAAATTGACATATAATAAACAACTAATGGCAGCCATAGTTGTTCTATAAGAGTACTGAAAGTAACTGATTACTTATTTCACTCTTACAGTGTTCTCAGTTCTGTGCTAACAGTATGGTATATGTAGAATGCTTATGGCCTGATTTTATACCTCAAGTACGAGGTTTATTTCCAGAGATGAAACTGATGTATGTAAAATAATTAGGCATGGCATATTAGTACTTAATTAGGGAAATTAATAAAGGCTGTAGTATTTGGAGGATGGTTTATGGAGGAGCTGAACTTGATCAAATCCTTAGAAAAGCATAAATAGGTTCTGGAAGAGAGGGAAGACTTTGTCAATGTAAGATATATAAGCTAAATTGAAAGCTCTGTGATGGCAGGATGTCTTCTTCATTATCTCTCCATATTATGTCCTTGTGAATAGTGTTCATTAATGCCTAGTAATGTTTTAATGATGAAGGGGAGTCAGGAAGGAGTTTCAAAGTATTTGAGGGAGGGATCAGTTAAGAGATTGCCCTACCTGGAATTGAGGTGTTCTTATTGGGAACTGTGGCACAATAAGTAGTTTGTTTATTTATATCTCGCCTTATTTCAGAAGGTCTTTAATGGGGCACAGTGGTTTGGAATTGATTTGATGGGCAAAGTAGATTGTGTAGATTATTAAGCAGAGATTGATAAAAGTTAAATGTATACAATATCAATGTGAGTCTAGTAGTTTATTTAAATAGCTCTATGAGATATAATTCAGATACCATAAAAATTACCCTTTTAAAGTGTATAATTGAATGATTTTTAGTATATTCACAAGGTTATGCAACCATATCAATAATCAATTTTAGAACATTTTCATTACTCCCAAAAGAAATTCCATACCCATCAGCATTCAACTCTTCAATCTCTCTGCCCTTAACCCTTGGGAGCTACTAATTTACTTTCTGTCTGTATGGATTTGCCTTTCCTGGCCATTTCATATACATGGAGTTCCACAGTATGGCTGTTTGTGACTGGCTTCTTTCATGGAACAAGTATTGACTGCTGTAATCTACATATTTAATGGTAGATAGTTGGAGTGGTGTAGTAGCAGTGAGTTTGGGGAAAGATTACCAAGAGTCTTTGAAAGAATAATTACCAGAATGGCTAGATGAATATAAGGCCTGTGGACAAAGACATGATCTGGGGAAGGAAATGTTTACTGAATACTTACTGAGTGCACCTACTGTTAGCCTTATTTTAATCTTTAGGATATCCTTGTGAATTCAGTTTTATACTTTATCATTAGGACTAAATTCTATGATCATGGGACAGTAAATGATGAAACAAACATTTCACTCATGAGTTTTTGATTCTAAGGTCCATGCTCTTTCCTACTCACGAGTGAAAAAGAGGTTTTAATTTTTAGGCTAAAAAGGACTGGTAGAATGTTGTATGTGATGACCTAGATGAGTACGCATTCTTCCACTCCACAGGTTATCAGTCTTTTTGTGTCAGGTTAAACACTGACTTTAATGTAATGAGAACATTGGAGGGACTTGGAAACACTTTTTGAACAATTGCTAGTTATCTTTAAAGCTAAAATTACTTGTGAATTAGCCATTTTTGTTCAAAGAGTTTCTAATACTGAAAGTATGAAGAAAACTATCGCTAAACTGAGAATTGAGGTACTACGAAAGTAGGCATTGGGATTCATTTGTAGATCTCCATTTTCATTTAAAACTTGATAATTATATGCTTACTGTTTTAAATAACTATGGTGTAGTTTTTTCTCATGATACAGTAAGGGCAGAAGCTGGCCATTCATATCGAGGTAGAAAATTCTTTGAACTTTAAATTAGTGGTGGACAGTACCAAGAAATTTTGTAAAATGGGTTGTACTAGATCATTAAGGTTCTTCCCATCCTAAAGTTCTAACTAGGGAATTATATTCATTTTGCTACATGGTTTAAAGTTGTTGAATTGGAAGTTAAAATCCTAGTGATCTTTTTCCTTGACATAAGTTGTAGGGTCATATACTGTATCAGCACAGTAACCTCAGTACATGTTTGTTCTTTTCTGCAGTGATTTTTGTTGGAGCTTTTTTCCTAGTTGAGTATGATTTTTTTTTTTAAGATTCTGTTCCCATTTAGTGGTTCAATATCAGTAACTTACTGTAATGTTCAAATAGGTTTTTGCTGTGAGATGTCTTACAAAGCAAAAGAAATGTGGGCCAATATATTAAATAAGTAAAAGTACTTTTCTGTTAACTACACGCTTTTAATAAGTAAACATTTGAATTTGCAGAATTAGAAATAATATCCAACGTAAGGGATGCTAATGCTTTTACATTATACTCATAACTGGTTTTTTACTATTTAAAAATATCCTTTCTATTAATGAAGTAATTTCTTTTAGAAAAGTACAATGAATAATATAACAGATACCCTTTTTTATCAGAATTATTACCTGCTAAAATTTTATATTTGTTTCATCTTTGTTTTTTTATGCATAAAGGAGCATTATTGATGACTATCCTGAAATCCACTTCCCTGCTCCCCAAAAGTGGTTAGGATCATGATAGATTAGCTATTTTTTGTATAAAACTCGTTTGTTTTTTACTTTTCATTTCTCTCGATCTAGGCCTTCCCTCTCTTCTAACTTTATTACTTTTTATTATTTCCACTACTATTCTTTTAGTTGCTGACTATTTGATAATTTCAAAAGTGCTTTTGAGTTCTGTCCCATATTACCTTCTCTAATTAATTTCCAAGTCCTTTTCTTTCCTTATTGATCAGTATTGTAGGTATTTTTTTCATTGCTGCCATTGTCCGGGAGATTTTCTGAATATTTAACTTGCTTCCTTGGGCCACAATGGAAAATTTTGGTTTAGTTTTTCAAAATACATTTCCTTAAGAGCTTCATAAACTTAGGATAGTTTTGCCTTTTTCATTTTATGATCTCTTTTAAAAAACTATTTAGAAAGTGATACTTTTTAAGTATAGAAAAGTATAAAGAAGTAAAGGGTATTCATAATTTGACTGTACAGACAACCCAATGAAATGTTTTAAATTAAAGTAATATATATGCATGTCTATAAGTAATTGACTGGCTGGCAGGCAAGTGGGTGGCTAGGGGATAGGCGTTGTAGGGAAACTTACTTTAGGACTTCTTCGGTATATTATTTGTTAACATTTTAAATCTGGGCTGATGTTACCTTTTCAAAAGTTCTTTTAAAAAAGTGTGATATATGTGTATGTTTAGACCATTTAAGACAGAACAGTGAACATTTAAAAAGCAAAATTCTCCCTTCTCTCCATCCTACTATCTTTAGGTAGTCACAGTTTACTGTTTTTTTGTGTAGACTTTCAGAAGAGAAATGTGTGCATTAGATAATAGAATTGTTCTTGACCTGTACTTTTATTTCTACTCTACATGTATGTGTAAATTTTTGTTTACAATTGGCATCACAAAAGGATTTTTGATATGAAAGTATCCAAGATTTCAGGGTATTCACAAAATTTAATTTCCCTCTTTAGAACAGACATTAAAGGATAGATTTGAAAGTATTTTCTGATATTTCCAGGTAACAAAATATAAATTTAAGCTATATTAAAAGTACACATACACAAACACACACCATTTATTAAGAAATAGAAAATTGGAAGGCATTAGGACTCTACTGATTTTGCCTAGGAATCATACTATGAAAATCAGGTATGTCCAAAAGGAGTGATGAAAGTGAAAGGTTTGAAAAGGGCTTGTGAGGAAAGACAGGATTAGGATAAAATAAAACAAAACAACAATGAAAGAAGGCTGAACATTTATATTATGTTAAGTGCTAGGATTTGTTTGCTCTTCCAAACTATAATTATCAAGGCTTTATAGGGAGTGATTCTTTTTGCTTAAAGTTTATCAGAGCATATTGCAGGAGTTCAGGGTTATGGAAATGAAGTGGGTTATTTACATGAATCTGGAAAGGTAAATAGGGATCTGACCACCATAGCATGTTGAGGAGTACACTTCAAACCAGTGAAATTCACTAAGGTGTTCTAAAAAGCAGAGGCTTAATTTTTCTATTGTTAAACCAAGCTTGGATTTCTGGGCTAAACCCCCACTTAGTTATGATGTTTTATCCTTTTTGCATATTTTATTTTATTTTTTTAAAGATTTTTTGCATCTGTATTTATGATGGGTATTGGTCTGCCATTTTCTTTATTTGGAATGTCTTATCTGATTTTGATAATAGAATTGTGCTGTTCCCATCAAAGGATGTGGGATGGGTTTCCTTTTCTATTTCCTGAAAGAGTTTATGTAAAATTGGTGTTAATTCTTACTTAAATATATAATAGAATTTATCAATGAAACCATCTGGGCTGAGTTTGTTTTTTGGAAAAGTTACTGATAATTTCTTAGACTGCTATGAGGTTATTGAAGTAGATTTTTAAAAATCTTGGGTTGGTTTTGGTAAATTTTATTTTTGAAGGAATTTGCCCATCACATCTAGGTCATTTAATATGTTTGGCAGGCTTGTTTATAATACTCTCTTTCTATCCTTTTCATGGTTGTATGATCTAGAGTGTTAACCAGTTTTCCATTCTTTAGGTTGGCTATTTCTTCACTACTTTTTCTTGATCAGCCCAGCTCTTTTCAAAAAACCAACTTTTTAGCTTGTTAATTTTCTCAATTTTCTTTTAATTTGATTTCTACTCTTGTGTTTGCTATTTACTTTCCTATATTTACTTTAGATTGACTTTCCTTTTTCTACCTTAAGGGAGAATCTTAGTCATTGATTTTAGACCTTTCTGTTTTTTTCTAACAAAAGCATTTAAAGTTGTAAATTTCCCCCTAATCACTGCTTTAGCTGAATCCCACAAATTGGGATGTTTTTATTTTCACTCTTAGCCAACTTGAAATATTTTCTAATTTCTCTTGTGATTTCTTCTTTGGCTCATGGATTATTATGGTTAGAAGTATATTGAATTTCCAGATGTTTGGGGTTTTCCTAGGTATCTTACTGCTTTGATTTGTAATTTAATTCCTTTATACAGAACATTGTATTTATGATTTTACTCTTTTTATTGAGACTTGTTTTATGGCTTAGTATTTGGCCTAGGTCAGGGATTGACACACTTTTTCTGTAAAGGGTCAGATAGTAAATATTTTGGCTTTGTGGACCACATTTGATCTTTGTCCTTGCTGCTGCTTCCCCCTTACCCCCTCCTCCCCTCCCCTTCTAACCACTTTCCCTCCTTGCTCCTCCTTCAGAAATTTAAAAACCATTTTAAATTGAGTGATGATGCCAAAACTGAGCACAGACAAGTATTTGGCATTTGGTGGGCTATAGTTGCTGAACCAAGGTCCACATCAAAGTATATGTACTTAGTGAGAATTCATATTCTGCAGTTTTTGAGTATATATTCTGTATCTGTAAGGTCAAAATGGTTATTAGTATTGATCCTGACTTGTTTTTTTGAGAGGTTTAATTTTATTGATTGCTGAGAGATGGGTGACAAAATTTTTTGCTGTAAGTGTATTATGTTAGCATTTAATTCTGAAACATTTCAGGTATGTTGAAACTGTTAATAGACACATACACATTTAAGACTGTATGCCTTCTTGATGAATTTACCCTGTTATTATTATAAAATCTCTTTATCACTGATATTATTCTTAAAAGAATAGTTTTATCTGATATCAATACCCACTCCAGCCTTCTTAAACTTACTATTAGCTTTCCATACATTGTTTTTCATTTTCTGTCTTCATATTTAAAGTGTATAGTATTCAGAAAACATACTTGGGTCTTGCTTTCTTAAAAACAATTTATCTCTTAATCAAGAGTATAGTCCTTTACGTTTACTGTAATAATGAATATGGTTGCATTTAGATATACTATCATATTTACTTATTTTAAAAAATTTGTTCTCTGTTCTTTTTTCTTTTTTCTGCCTTCTTTTGAATTAGAGTATTTTTTTTAATTTACCTTTTTAATTATACCTCTATATATTTTAGTGATTGCTTTAGTGATTACAATATACATCTTTAAGAAAAGTTACTATTCACTCTTAGAGTGAATAATTTAAAACTCCATGCAAATCGTAGAAACCTTGTGTCTCTGTAGGTTTATTAATTCTTTTGCCCAGTCCCCCTACTCCACTGTTCTTTATACTGCAGGTGCGATAGATGTTATATCTGCATACATTATAACCCCACAAGATAATATGATTTTTACTTTAAATAGTCACAAGCAGGTAAAAAAATTAATCAGAAAAAAATGAACTTTTACATTTACTAGCTGTTCACCATTTCTGGCATTCTTCATTCTTACCTTAGTTTCCTTCTGCCATCATTTCCCTTCTGGATGAAGAACTTTCTTTAGCACGGGATTGATAGCATTGGGTTTTCTTTTATCTCTGGTGGTTGTGACTATTTTCCTATCCCCTTCAGAATTTAAAGATGTTACTCCATTGTCTTCTGGCCTCCATAGCATCTCATAAGAAGGTGGTAGTAATTTGAATTTTTGTTTCCTGTTACTTGGGTCTCTTTTCTCTGGCTGCTTTTAAGATTTTAAAATTTTGGTTTGATTATGATATGCCTACATATGGTTTTCTTTGTATTCTGCTTGGATTTTCTTGAGCCTCTTAAATCCATAAGTTTCTGTCTTTAACAATTTGGGAAAGTTTTCAGTCATTTTTTCAAGAACATTTTTTATTTTACTATTCGTCCTCTTCTCTCTTTTCTCTTTCTAGGACTTTAGTTTGTCTCCTTTTTTCATGTTGTTTCCCAAGTCTCTGAGGCTCTATTCTTATTTTCCTCTTTGTGTCTCTATTTTGTCCTCTTTTCAGATTGGATAATTTATACTGGTTTGCCTTCTGTTAGTTAACTCATCCAGTGAATTTTTTAAATCTGGTACTGCATTTTGTAGTTCTAGAATTCCCACTTGTTCTTTATAAAATTTTAGAGTTTCTGTTGATATTTACTATATTTTTAGTCATTGCAAGTATATTTTTCTTTACTTTGTTGTGATAGTTATAGCTGCTTTCAAATCTTCCAACATCTATGACATTCTGTCTTCTGTTGAATGTCTTTTCCTTAGAGAATGGGTTACATTTTCCTCCTTCATATGTAGTTAGTGTGAATATACCACGTTTTTTTTCTATTTTCTTGTTGAAGAACATATATTTTGCTTTGAGTTTGGGGCCATTATGAATAATTCTGTTGTGAAAATATGTGTACACATGTGTGGACATAACATTTTTATTGTTCTTTGCTTATATATCTAGGAGTAGAATTGCTGGGTCATATGGTAAGTGAATGTTTAAGTTTTCCAAAGTGGATGTATCATTTTGCATTCCAGATAGAATGTATGAAATATACCTCAGTGTACTTTGAATTTGCATTTTTTTTTTTACCCCATGGAATTGAGCATGTTTTCATTTATAGCCATTTCTATTTCTTTGTCTTTGAGTGTTTAATGTCTTTTGGCTTTCCTTCTTCCTTTCTTCTCTCCTTCCCCCTTTATTTCCCTCCCCTGTTGTCACCACCTTTCAGGTATCTTTTATATATTAAGGAGATTAACTCTGTCTCTAGTGCAGATAATTTTTCTCTGTTGGTCATTTTTCTTCTGACTGCTTCTGGTGTGTTTTTGTGAAGAAGTTTTTATAGTTGAAATTCCAATCTTTTTTAGTGTCGAGATTTTAAATTATAGTTAGAAAGCCTCTCTCCAGGTTTATAAAGAAATTAACCTACATTTTCTCTTAAAATTTATGGTTCAGTTTTTCCCATTTTTAATCTTTGATATATTTAGATTTATATTGCCTTTGCATGCATGATATACACCCACTGTAATTTTTTTCCAAGTAGCTAACAAGTTTAAGTAGCTTTTTAAAAATACTGAGGTAAAATATACACAACATAAAATTGACTATTTTAACCATTTTTAAGTGTACAGCAGAGCATTAAGTACATTCACATTATTGTGCAACTATACCACCATCCATCTTTGGAGCTTTTTCATCTTCCCAAGCTGAAACTCTGTTCCCATAAAATAGTAACAGTGCCTATCACACCCCCATCCCTGGCAACCATCATCCTACTTTCTGTCTATGGATTTGACAGTTCTATTCTAGGTACCTCATAGAATGTAATCATGTAATATTTGACCTTTTGTTATCTATTTAGCTGTCTGAAGGAAGAGATTTCGCTGAAGGCAACTTAGAAAGATTTTGGTGTGTATATGAATGCTTCTTTGGAGATTTGTTGAATAGTCTGATAAAGTATTGGTCTTCTGAAGTTGCATAATTATCTAAATGACTTTTTCTTGAACACCTAAAATAACTTAATAGAAAATTGCAAGGACTGCAGAAAAAGTACACCAATAGAATTTATGAACTTAACAAAAATTTAAACAGTCCAACTTATGAAATGCCAATTAATTGCAATCATCAAAGAAATAGTGAATCTCTTTTGCCATCTGCTTTTTTGGTAGAAGTGTAATCTCTGTGATGACTATCAAGAATTTTGAGAGTTTATTGGAAAACTCTTGATCCAATCAGCTCATTTAAATGTAAAACCTGATAGAATAAAGTTAGGTTAATGAGGCTAGTTAACATTTGAAAATATTTCATTTGAAAGTTGTAAACAAATTCAGTATTTAATATCTTTGCGAATAATTTATATATTTTTCTTATATTTATATAAAGAAAATTTAAATGAAGCTTTAAGCAAACCTCTTGTAGCTACACCCTGGTTACCTCCAGTTTATTCGAATGTGCTCTTCCAGTGTTACTGTATTTTATGTGCATTTATATGTAAATGTGTGGAACTGTACTTATTATTCCAGCTCATCCATTTAGACTCAGTTCAGCAATTCTTTCAAGTCTTCCTAGACTATTTCCTTTCAAAGTTTTTAGTTTGCTAGTGTAGTATAAGAGAGTGTAGCTTCAAAGGGTCAAATTCTTATTTTGTCTTGTAACACTATTCACTAAAAAAATGTGACTTGTTGAGTGTCCAGCTTAACTCAGCAAGTCTTTTTCATATGTTAGGATATGGTTTTCTCTATTTTTTAGATTGTATTATATACCACAAACATTTTTCTTTGATCCAGGAACCAAATTAATTTTTAGAGGCTAAGAAACTTTTACAGTTAAGTAAACTTGGACATTTCTTCTCATAGTTCTTAAAAATCGGTAAAAATACTGTCCTATGATTATCATCAAGTATTATAATTTAATGGTCTGTATTCATTGTATTCAGACAATGTTCTTTTGGGATATTATTTAAATTTTAAATCCAGGGCAGTAGAACATTTGTACGAATATTTTTCTGTTGTCCCCCCAAATTAGAAAATAATTTTGTTACGGTGTTTTAAATATAGTAAAAATGATTAAATGTTATGGTATCACCATACAGTTGACATACTATATGTAGTTATTCTTAATGTTTAGGGGAAAAACATACTTGCTTTAATTATGTATTGACTGTTTTGTGTTAAGCCCATTAGATTCTTCTTTTGGCGTTTGCTTTGAAAGTAGTTTATTGCTTAATATGCTCCTCCTAGGGAATTAGATTTTGATCAGGAATGGAGTATTGATTAATCTGGTGATCTTGTTAAATGGAGGTTTTTTTAAGAGAGTTTCTACTGTCATATGGTTTCCACTTGACATATCTCAGTGTCATATTTGGGAGATTGTATTTACACACATGAAAATACCAATTTGGCTTGTATACAGGAGTGGTTGAAATAAAGAATTTATTGAAGAAAGATCAGGAAAGATTTCATGGAGGAGTCCTCGTTTGAGAACATTTTGAAAGGGTGTAATGTAAGCACAGGTAAAAATGTGAAGAGCAAATATGCAAGTCATGTAGGGGAAAAATGAGTAGCAAGTGCTGTGCTGTGAGCTGGGTTCACCAAAGCAAGTGTATAAGTGATGGGAGACACAAAGTTAAATTAGGGAGTTTTATGAGAAACCTTAATATTCACCTGAAGGATTCAGAATCATAATTTTTTACCTGAAAGGTACTTTAGGAACTATTTACAGTGAATCACTGTATAGAGATGGGAACAAGTTTGTTTTAATCTTGTAGGCAATAGAACCTCATTTGAAAATTTTTCAGTTAGGCAGTGATTTTTAGGGGAGATTATTATTATTATTATTTTGGTAGACGTCATACAGTTGCAAGTAAGACGTTCTATTCTGTTAAGGCGTTATTGTGCAAAACAGCTTGAACTACTATGGTGACAAATGGGAATAAGAGTGGAAGGATTGGATGAAGGAATAATTATTAATCTTTTAGCCAAGTTGGTCAGACAGTAGTCTAATTTTAGTGTGTTGTGGCTTAAAAAGATTTAGACTGTATTGTTTGAAACAACTCTTTATTTTGATAAGGCATAGTTCTTTTTGTCCACTGGCAGGGAGGTAACGTGAAGTACACTGCTGGCCCTTGTCCTCTTAGTGCCACTGTAGCCTCTGATTTTTCAGGTGCTGTTTTAACTGATACTACATTCTTATTTCAGGAAGGTTACAGTTAGTGTCAGTGAATTCAGTGGGAACAGTTATTCCTATTGGCTAATGGTAATTTTGTGCATTTGAGTAATTAGTTCTAATATTTCTGTCCCCAGACCAGGGAAGTATGAGCTGTTCAATCTTGCCGACATCCATATTATGGCTCCAGTATGGCTAGGAATTCTGTTCTATCAGACTTGAGGGTTTCACAGTAATAGAAAACTCTGATTTGGAAAAATGAAAAATATTGGCAGTAGAAGGGTGAGAAAAACATATCAGATATAAGTTATAATCTAAAAATCTATAGATTGACTTTGGTTTATGGGTTAAGGTATAATTTCTATCATAACTATAAGCATTTAAAAGTTCAAGTATCTGCAATGGCCTTTAATTATTTGGAAGAATTTAGAGAGAATGGATGAAAAAAGTTGACATGTATTGAGTGTGTACTCTGCCACATGGTAGGCTTAATGCTTTACCTTATTTTTTTTTTTAATATTCTGAGCAATATTGAGTTACTTCTCTTTACTTTTACAGATGAGGGAATCAACACAATTTTACAGATGAGGGAATAATACGTGTACTGACAAGGGCAGAGGTAATCAGCTATCTGGGAGGTAATGAAAGTTTTCATATGGAGGCAGTGATATTAACTTGAATTTTGCAGAATAAGTTAGAGTTTAGCAGTTGCATTCACTATTGAAAAGAGCATCTCCTATAGTTGGAACAGTGTTAATAGTGGCTCTGGGGCATGAAATGAGTTGGTCTGTTCAGAAATCATCAGCAGTTTTATGACTAGGAAGTCTGGTGTGGTGTCAAGGCCACTGGAGAGGTTGTCAGTCTAAATACTAAAGGGGCTCTTGTGTATGCCTTGCAAAGAAGTTTTGTTTACGTATTTTTAAAACATGGTTTAGTCAGTAGAGCAGCATCACATTTTGAACAGTTTCTGTGTTTTCTCCTTATTTTAATGATTTAGTCTATTTGGTACTTCAATTCTTGAACTTAGTTTTGGGGCTAAAATATCCCCAAAAGAATGATTCTTCCCACCCCCTTTTATATTAGAAAACAAATTTGTACAGATAATAGAATCTGAGAATTTCACAGAAATTACCTGCCTACTGTTTAGCAGTGTGTTCCAATGTAGAATAATATGAAATATTGTCACTTTTTCTTTAAAGACCGCTCATAGTTAATAGCCAAAAAGTGTCCAGCTGTTTCTTAAGTAGCTCCCAGAATGCTGCTTGTCAACTCAGCTTTTGTAGTTTCTGATAATCATTGTTGTTATTATTTTGTTAGCATAAGAATATAGGCTGAATCCACTGTGGCAAAACATTTTTAGAAGTATAGTTATTTTTGAATAGTAATGCATTCAAATGGTATGAAACAATATGCAATAAAAATTCTTCTCATGCCTGCCCATCACCTATTCAGTTCCTTCCCTGGAGATAACTCCAATTACTTCTTTTCTTCATACTCTTCCAGAGTATAGTCTGTGCCTGTACAATCAAAACCAGTTTATATGTTCTTATTCCTCCCATTTACTTTCATACAAATACACTAAACATCATTGTGTACTTTGTTTCTGTTGAGTTAACAACACATTTTGGAGATGGTTCCTTGCCAGTACACAAAGAATTTCTTCAATTTATTTTTTAATAGCTATGTAATATTCCATAGTTTAAATTTGGCATTTTTAACTAGTTCCTCATTTGATCGTTATTTAGGTTATTTCCTGTTTTGCTGTTATAAGCATGATTGTAACAAATGGCCTTGTTACATGTTATTTCACATATACATGGAATCCCCATAGGATCAATTTCTAGAAGTGAAATTTCTGGTTGAAAACTCTGGGTGTCTATAATTTTTCTGTAATTTTGTAAGTAGAGATGTTTAAATGAATTAAAACTATGAAATTTTGCATATTACTTACCGTAACGGAATCTCACTTCATAACAAATGGAAATCTGAGAGTTAAATTCATAATTGCTAAATTATTAGTGAAATCCTTATAAAATTCTTTTTGTTTGCAGGTACACAAAACTAGGATATGCTGGAAATACAGAACCACAGTTTATCATCCCTTCCTGTGAGTATTTATTTTAAGCCACAGTAAGCTGATTTAGAGATCTTTTTCTTGATAATTGAAGTAAAAAAAAAAGTCATTTCTGACACTGTAAGATTTAGTCCTTTAAAATCGTGGCTTGCTAAATTCTAAGTGTGGCCTCATTTCTGCACCTCTAACCATTGATTTCTTATGAGCCTATATTTTAAAATAAGGACAGCATCTGATCTTTAGCAATGTTGACTAATATCTTCAGCTGTTTTCTAATGTCCTTTACCTATACTTAGTGTTTTTGTTCTCTCCTATTTTTGTTAATTTTACATGAACATCAACTTTCAGTAGTTTTAAAGAAACACTCTTATACATGGTTTGTTAGTGCTTTTCTTTGTTGGATTGGTTATGTATCTGGTCTTTGATGGACCCATTTCTATATTTTTGACTTTAAAACAGTTCAACTTTTGTACTTCTGATCCACTCGTCCAATTGCCAAATTAAGACTTTACGTATCAGGTGACAACCATTGCTTTGTGGTGCTGAGTTTTAGACAGTTTATTTTAGGGAATGTCACTATTTTTTGCAGAGTAGTGTTTTTGTGACTAGGTATTTTTATGTATTCTTACTAGTTTATGAAAATAAGGAAATGGAAAAATAAACATGAAGAGTAGTGAAAGCAGCTAAGTTTCAGAATCAGTGAAATTGAGAAGGTAGAAATTATTAGGTTTATCAAAAACTGCAGCTTTACTCTCAACTAGGCACTCACTGGATGCGAACAGGTCAAGTGTTGTCATTTGTAAAGCAAGAACAGAATTAATGTGTGAAATATGAAAAATATACTGTCAAAATTGTACCTAAAAGGGGAACTTTTATGTATTTTTTTCACTCTGGAAACAAACCTGCTTGACTTTTACATTTCTAGTATACTTTTGGTGTATTTTTCTAGGAATTAATTGTATAACATCTTAGGCTACTACCTAAATCTAATTCTTTAATAAATACCTAGAATGGATTTAGGTGACACTGATGTAATTGCTCATTCATGTGAGTATAGTGGTCTTAGTTGGTGGTACTGCTGACTCTTTCCATATGTTTTACTCATGCACATTTGTTTTTTACAGTGAAAGCAGGTTTGCTTTTGTTACTTTTTCTCCACATTTATATATCAATGTATTACTAATTTGTTGATTATTTAAGAATTTGATGACAAATACTGGCTCTATTGCTGACTAATAAATAAGTACTTTTGTGGACTAGTGCTTGACTTTAGTTATATTTGAATTTAGTGTTAGACCATTGTACCCAAAACCTGGTGACTTAAAACAACAGAAACTTACAGTTCTGGAGGTTAGAAATCCAAAATCAGGGTGTTAGCAGGGCATGATCTTGCTGATGGATCTTAGGGAGAAACTTTCCTTGCCTCTTGGAGCATCTGGTGTTTGCTGACCGTCCTTGGCATTCCTTGGCTTGTATATGCACTACTCCAGTCACGTGGCTTTCTTCTCCTTTGTGTCTCCACACTGTCCCCCTTCTGTGTGTGGCTGTCTGTGTCCAGATTTCCCCGTTTTATAAGGACACTAGTCATATTGGATTAGAGCCCACCCTAATAACCTCATTTTAATGCTAAAGACCTTATTTCCAAATAAGGTCACATTCTGAGGGAACTGGGGGTTAGGATTTGAACATATCTTTTTTTGGAGGGGGGCACAGTTCAACTCCTATAAAAATGTAAAAATGCTGGTTTTGAAATCTCAATTTGTAATCTTTTATAAGGCCTTGTGTTGTGATTAAACATGTTTTACATGAGGAGATTACTGTTGTGCTAACTTTTGCTTTTGCAAAATTTGGTTTTGCTTGTGTTCTTAAAGTGGCTGTGTTAAGTCTCAGCTGGAGGCTCATGTAATCTTGATCTTTTGAACCTTAGGATCTCTGCCAAAATAGGCAGTTTTAGTTTTCATTGTCTTTCTGATGAGAAGTTGCAGTGTGTGAAAAATTCATTTGCCTACTACTGAAAGAAGGTTTTTGATTTTGAGTTTTTTTCACCTAGCTGGTTTGTAGGTGCAGTGTCTATAATCAGCAGACACAGTCATTACCTTTGATGAGCATGGGTATTTGATCTGGAAAGCCTGTGGATACAGTTTAAGGTTATTTTCATTTATCTTTGTTTTCCAGGAAACTTAGAGTAAGCCACCTGGATACCTGTGTATATTATAAATAAATTGCTAGAAGAGTTTTTAGAAGGAATAGACTGTGGATTAAGAATTTCTTTAATATTTTCTACCCACCTTATTAAGGATATAATTGTTATTAAGTGAAAGTGTAACAGTTGAATGCCAGATCAACTTAAGTGTATGCAGATAATTATTTTGAATGAAGGACTGCTTAATTTGAAAGATTCAGAAATTTATAACTTAAGAAATATATAACAAGTTTTAGGTCTACAACTACATGCTGGATTTCTGAAATATTTAAGAGGGTTGTTGTGGATTTTACCTTAAGATTTAAAAATTCCTTTTGTAGATGTGATTAAAGTTTAACAGAGCCCATGCCAGTGTTATATTTAAATTACTAGTCCATTGTAATTAGTGCATATAGGATAGGAATATGCAGAAGGCTTTTTTAAGACATTTTTTTCCTTGAAGTTCTCCTGTTTTCATTTGTTAATATTTTTCAAGTTTTTCTTTGTCCATCAAGCATATATTGACTTGATGGTATTATAATTTTATTCAAATCAATAAATCTTACATAGTTTAAAATATTTATATAACTGAAACATTCCCATAGCAGTACTTCTTTTTTTTGGCTTTTTACATTTAAGGCCTTGTCTCTGGGTGGAATTTGAGATTTCTTATACTAAGTGAATTTTTGTCATAGGTTTGCTATGATCTTTGTGTTTTAGTTTGACAATTGAAATATGCTTATGCTTTATTTAATAACACTTTTTAATGGAAAAGGTATCGTTACAAATTGTCATGCTTGGAAAAAAATTTTTGACATGTATAATTAACTTTGATTTTAAAGGTATTGCTATTAAGGAGTCAGCAAAAGTGGGTGATCAAGCTCAAAGGAGGGTGATGAAAGGCGTTGATGACCTAGACTTCTTCATTGGTGATGAAGCAATAGAAAAACCTACATACGCAACAAAGGTATATTGTTATGATGTATGTAAATGAATAACATTTTCTTTCAAAAAAATAGTTTATTCAATGATTGTGCCATTTGGAATTTCAGTTACAGGTCTAATGCCCTCAACCTCTTGACAATGGAGTTTCTTCTTCCCTGTGGTCTCTCCCAACATTTCTTTAACTCTGCTTAGCTTTTTTCCCCAAGAGTTCAGGCCATTCAAGTGAGCAGTATTTACTTTGCCATCCCTTGTAGGTCTCAGAACCATCAATGTGATTGCCTTTCTTTTACCTCCACTGTCACATCTAGAAACACTTCCCTCCTGTCCTTATGCAGACTTACACTCCTTTTTGAGACTCATGTCATCTGGAAGTGGTCCTCTCTCCCCCACGTTTTTTTTTCCTTTTTCCTTTCCTTTCTTCCTCCCTCCCTTTTTATTGAGGTATAATTTCTATACAGTAAAATAGATGTCTTAATTATACAATTTAAAAAATTGTGACTATAGTCATAAACATTCAAGATACAGAGCAAATCTTGAAGGAGGTAAATATTTGTAGGTGAAATAATATCTGGGATTTACTTTAAAATAATCCAGTGGGCAGGGGCCAGACATATAGATAGATAAAGCAAGGTTTACCGTAAGTTGATAACTGCTGAAGCTCCGTGTTGGGAACTTGGAAGTTCAATTTTATTCCTTTGTCTACTTTTACACATGAAGGTTTCCAGGATGAAAGTTAAGTGGTTGTGTGTGACGCGATACACACCTGCAATTTCTATTTCTCTCTATCCCCACTGCCATCACACCATGGTAATGACACTAAGATCTAACCTGTGGCCAAAATGGAAAATAAATCTTGAAAGATGATAAATATGGGCAGTGATCTGAGAGGTCAGAGTTCCTCTGCACTGATTCTGTTCTCAAACACATTTTTGGACTTCAGATGCTTCAAACAGACCAGCCAAAGTAACAAAACTTCTCTCAATCTTTATTCTTACCTTCTTTCCTCAGCCTTTTTGCTGTTGTTTTATTTTACTCTTTCCTTTTAAAACCAAACTTCTTATTTAGTCTCAAATGATTTGATAAGCTCTTAGTTAAATTCCGTTGTATATAACAGTCTTCATCCTTCTTGATTTGTCTTTCATAGGATTACTCTGCTGGTTCTCATCCTAACAGGACTATTCTTTTTTATTTGCTACCGTTTTTTGTTTTCCTATTGCCACTAGTTCCTTCTCCTTTGCCCAATACTCAAGTTTTAGTATTTCCCAGGTACTGTGTATTTTATTTCTTTATTAAAGACTTTGCCTGGATGATCTCAACAACTCTTTTGTCTACAACCACAACCTAAATCTCTGTTTCTAGTTTCTTGAACACATTTCCAGTTATCTGCTGTCAGCTAAGTGGCTTTCAAATTTAATATATCCCAAACAAAGTTCATTATATGTGGACTCCAACCTTGCTTATTCCAAAACAAGAAAAAAACATGACTTTTGTGTCTTGATTGATTCTTTCCATGCTGACTTCAGAGCTAGAAAGCTATTGATATCTTTGAGTATTTTCTCATTCTTCTTGACAGAAATTTTGAATCTGGTCTAACAATCCATACCACAGTTCGGACACTTACTCTCTCTTGGTTGGTTATTTTAAGATTCATTTCAGTTTTCCCAGTTCTGCTATAATAATCCTCCTAAAAATCAAAGCTGTTCTTATTTCTCTGTTTAGAAATTTCTCCTGATGCTCTGTTTCTCACAGGGTAAAACCCAAGCACAAGGCAAATACAGTTTTTGAGAATCTGGTCCCCTTCATCTATAACTGATTATCCCTCTACACCCTTCCCCTAGTCCTTTGGCATACGTATTAATCATTTATAACTCTGTTGTTTGTATGTTATATAGTATTCATATATATATTTATTCTCCATTATATGTCCCCCCATCCCATCCCAAGAAAACACAAAAATTGGCAGGGTTGCTTTAAGAAATCCAGCTTAGATATGACCTTCTCAGTCATATAAGAGACTTCCTATTTTCCTATAGAAGCCAACTTGTCCAGGTAAAATTTCTTTAAAAACTTAGGCTGTAATATTCGTATCTATTTCTTTCAGTAGACTGAGCTTCTGTGGGCAGGATATTCATGTCCTTGGCATTTGTGCTAGTGGTTCACAGTAGGTGCACAGTAATAATTGACTTGTGAATGAATACGTAACACTTAGAACATTGAGAAAGGTAAACTTCTAGTAATGTTATAAAATGAATGATTCAGTAAGGTACATTTTTTTCCTTCCCTAATGCAAATTGAGGAGAAGTTACTTTAATTATTAAGCCTTAAAAAGTATCTAGAAGGCTAGGATGAGATGTGGGTATTAGGGATTATGTATAAGAGTTTTAATTATTGAATAAATGACTACAGGATGTTTATTCATGAATCTACTCAGCTTAGGTATTGATTGTATGCATGGGAATATATTTGTTTCCTTTTCTGTTTTATATGTATATATTTATGTATATTTATTACGTGTATGTATATATATGTTTTTTGACTAAATATTTAATTTGCTTGCTTAAGGAATTCTTCATATTTTTGGAATACAAATCTTTTGTTAGCTTATGTGTTGTGGGACTATATTTTATTGTAGACACAAACTTCTTGGTGCTCTTGGTGTCTCAGTAAGATTTTTTACAGTGCCACCTAGACCAGAGGAAACATCTAACAGTTAGGTATTAAGCAACTTAGTACATTTGAAAAAAAAAAAGACATTTATTTGAAATGAAAACATCTTTATTTCATTGTTAAATAATCACAGTTACTTTTAGGATGCATGTGCCTATTAGGTACTTCACAGATTTTTACATCCGGAATTAGACTGCACGTTGCCTCTCTAACTTCTTATTTTTTGTGGTTTTTCGGTGGAGGTGCTTGGATTTATCATAGCATACGGCAACCCAGTTTCTCCAAGAAGTGATGTTATTGAAAGGAATATAATAAGATCTAATGTTGTATCTGAACTACCTTGAAGTAGTAGATGTGCAGTGTTGAACTGATTTTGAATATCACTCTCTCTTCATAGAAACATTAAAATACTTTGGTGTCTTTGTGAATTTGCTGTACTTAATTTTGAAGCATGGTTCTACAGAAATAAATACAACTTTTCATATAAAACTTGCCTGCTTGATTTATGGTTATTCTTATATGCTTACCAACTGTGTTTTGTACATTAGGCACACAACAAATATTCATGAAAGAGCTATTAAAAATTAAGAAAACTGTTATAAACTGTAATTTTTATAGGCTTAATTTTAATGGGTTAAGTTTTGTTATTATTACAAAATTTTCAGAAATCCAGAAAGAATGATAAACAATTTTTAACATTTGACATACTTGGATTATGTTTAATTGAACCATCTGAAATATGTTTTGGAAATAATTTCATTTATCTCTGAATAGTTAAGTATGCATCTCCTGAGAATGACCTACAATATTATTACTTTATCTTAGAAATGCTATCCTCATGTACTATTCACTAGTGATCTAATATTCCATGGGTTTTTAAATATGGTAGTTTTATTTATTTTGGTATGAATAAGATTTAATTTGTGTTTTGTGTTTTCTCTTTATAGTGGCCAATCCGCCACGGTATAGTTGAAGATTGGGACTTGATGGAAAGGTTTATGGAGCAGGTGATCTTTAAATATTTAAGGGCAGAACCTGAAGATCATTATTTTCTTTTGGTAAGCACAAATTATAATTTCATTGAAGACATTTTTGAAGGAATTTAATAACGTGTTAACGAACATCTGTACTCACTAGGACATATTTATTGTTTATTAAACATATGTCTAAAAGAGTTTATTATAAAGCCCATCTTTAAGACTACCCAGTTCTGGGTTCCAGATAAGTAGTAATATGTCGAAGCACCAAAGTTTAGGCACTTAAGAAGTTCTTCTTATAACTAATCTGTAATACTATGACAGGAACACTAAGTAAGGGTTAGGAAAATGTTGGAAATGTGGCACTTCCTCTCTTTGTTATAACTAGTCTGATTATTATTTCATTAGTATTTCTTGGTAACAAAAATACAATATAATTAAATTTTTAGACTTTGTTCTTATTTTCCAAAGCAGTGCAGGTTCTGCTTAAAAAAAACCCAAATGCTATAAGATTTAATTTAAAACAAAAAAGTTGCATTTTCCTTCCTTACCTGTCTGAACCTTAGATCCGTATTCCCAGAAGCAAATAGTTTAAAATCTTTAAAAGTTTTTCCTAATAGTTATAAACTTAAATGTATTTCTTCTATTTCTTCTTTGTTTTTCTATTAGACGCTACCTATTAAATTCCTAGTGGAAAGATGAGTAATATTTCTTTTCCTTTTATCTCCCTTCCCTTAACACAAAATACCTCTTTTTTCTCTACCCACAATATAGTTGTAACTATTGGTTAAATCAGTATTCTATATTTCATTATCATGATTTCTTAAATAAAGTTGAAAGAACTTTATAGTGAGCACCCACATAACCCAAAACCTAGACCCAACAATTAATTTTTAACACTGTAATTGCTGTATGACATATATTGGGTCATCACTCCATCTTATTTTTTTAATCTCTTCAAAATGAGTTTTAAATGGAATGATTTCACTCCTAAATACTTTAGGACACACATCAAACAGAGTGCATTATTTGTTTGCAGTTTTGTCAGGTACACAAATGTTAGCTCTACTATGTATGGGTTTTGACCAGGTGTTGGCAAACTTTCTCTAAAGGACCAGATGACAAATACTTTTGGCTTTTGTGGCAGCCCTCTTTGTCACAGGTGCTCAGCTCTGCAATTGTAGCAGGAAAGCAGCCATAGAATGGCTGTGTTTTGATAAAATTGTATCCATAAAAACAAATGGTGGGCTGGATTTGGCGTACAAGATGCATGGTGTAGTTTGCCCATCCCCTAGTTTTGAAAGATGTATGCATCTTTGTAATCTCCCCCATCAAGATAGAGAGGACATTACTATTTGCCTGGAAAGCTTTCTGATGTCCTTTCCTAGTTATTCCCTGCCTCCGCTCCCTGAAGCAACCACTATTCTGAGTTTTTCCAGCACAGATTGGTTTTGCCTGTATATGAGTTTCATATAAATGGAATCATGCAAGATTTGCTCTTTGATAAGACTTCTCTTTAGCATAATCTTGAGAGTCATCCATGTTGTTGCATACACTAGTAATTGGTTGCCTTTTTCTTTTCTTATGAATATACCTCAGTATCCATTTTCCTATTGATGATCACCGAGACTGTTTCATTTTTTGACTACTGTGAATATTTGGGCTATTGTGAACATTTTTGTACAAGTCATTTTGTGGGCATATGTTTTCATTTCTTTTGTGTAAATCCCTAGATATAAAATTGCTTTGTCAAAGGGTAGGTGCATGATTGGTTTTGTAGGGAAACTTTCAGAACTATTTCCAGGAGGCTGTACCATTTTTTACACCCACCAACAATGTGTTAGTGATCTGGTCGCTCTACATTCTAGCCAACATTTGGTGTGTCAGTCTTTTTAATTTTAGCCATTCTGGTGGGTGTGTAAGATTTCTCATTTTGCTTTTAATTTGCATTTTCATGGTGACTAATGACGTTGAGTGCTTTTTCATGTGCTTATTAGCTATTTGTGTATTTTCTTTGTGAGATCTTATGATGATATTTTGTATAGAACTTGGGTTTTTCTTGGAGTTTATAATTAAACTGCTTTGATTTTTTTACTTTGCATGTATGTATTTATACATGTATATTATGTGTATGCAGTAATTTTGTATGTATTTATCACTAAATTATTTCCAAACTCTTGAACATAATTTCAAAACTCTTCTAAATAAGTTTAAGCAGATCAGGTAGTTTAGCTATTAAAAGTTTTAATGTGCAAACAGTCTACAAGTTGTTTTTTTTTAAACTTTATAATGTCTTTTAAAATTATAAAAGAAGATTTAATTTGTAATGAATTCAAGTTTTATTAGTCCTTTCCTTTTGTAATTTTTGCCCTTTAAAAAGGAATTGTTCCTTACCTTAAGGTCACACAATTCTGTATTTTGTAAGTTTAAAATTTTGCCTTTCAAGCTTAGGTATTTGACATAACAAAAAGAATTGTCAGCTAAGACTCCTAAAAATCACAGGTCTTTCCCAAATTTCAAGCTTTAATAATTTAAAGAATTTAAGTAATCATAAGGCACAGGCAAGACATGAACTTCAGTACTGTGAGTGCCATTTCCTGGGTCCTTTTTTACCTCATGAGGATACGTTCTGGTTCAGATTTAACCCACAGGTTTCTAAAAGGTTTATGTAGTCACACAAAACTGAAGAGAACTGTGTAAACATCCCCATTTTATACTCTAAGTTATATAACATTTTCCAGAAAGTTATGCCATACATTTGTATAATTATGACTTATTTATGTAACTGTAGACAGATCAGGTAGTCCTGTTAGATGAGGGTTCTACTAGCAAATACCATTGGTATGTTTGCTTGCACGTCTTGCCTGTTTATAAGGTGATTTGACTGGCTCTCTTCCCTTTCTTTCCCTCTGTCCCTTTCTTAGTGTTTAATCCTTACAAGTGGTATGAAACAGAACTTTATATATATTTGTTGTAGTATATTATAAATCCCTGTAATATTTTATTGCACTTAATTTGTATATATATATATATTTATATATTTCTCTCTGTTTTTTGCAAATAACTCTTTTTTACATATGTGTAGATCTCTGAATTCTTTATAGTTTTTCTTTGGACTATATCCGTCTTTGGTTTAATGACTTTCAAATGCAGTGTTTGAAATAAATTTTTTCTCATTTAATAATTGTCTCAAGTTACCAAAATGATCTGATGTTGTCTATTTAAAATGTTATTCAATTTAATAGACTGAACCTCCACTAAATACTCCAGAAAACAGGGAATATACTGCTGAAATAATGTTTGAGTCCTTCAGTGTTCCCGGCTTGTACATTGCTGTGCAGGTAAGCAAAGTCAAAGTCAAGATCAGCTTAACTCTAACATTTTAATGTTAATTCACTCTTAAATTCACTTAAAATATATTAACTCTTAAAATACATTTTTTCATAAACATAAAGCATATCGTAGTTCTCTACTGAATTGATAGTTAAAAAATCATATTATAGGAAATGGAATTTATTTAGTCAGCAAAAGATAAATGTTGAAGTAAGTTTATGGTTTTTGGAAAAATCAAGGTCTTTCATAGAAATACGGAAACTGGTACTATGCCAAGAACTTTAAAATCATAGCATTCATTGTATCCTTTCTTCATATTTTTTTTGACTGGCCTATTACTGGGTATATTTTGCCACGCTGTTCTTGTTGCCCCTCCCTATCCCGAGTATCATAAATCCCTGTGATACTTTATTGCACCAAATTTGTATATATATATATCTGTATGGAACAGCTTCTCTTCTACCTGTTAGGATCAGAGCTGATGACCTCTTGTTTTTTAATCCCATAGCAAATGTAGACCTGGCATTATCACAATGCTTGATAAGTATATAAACTAATGTATAGTTCTGTTAACCCACAATGATTATGTCATCCTGTATTAAAATAGGAGGATGGCCTAGATATTTTTCTAGGTTTCTTTGAGCTATTATATTACACGTAGGTAAAATAAAGCTAGTTTAGCTCTGTTTTTAATCATTAGTCATATATCTTATTTTGTATATATTATATGAAATTTAGTTTTTAAAAATAAGCTGTTGATTTCTTATTTTCTAAGCTTTTTTTCAGAAAAAGAATTGTACTTTATTGACTATGCCAAAATTTTTCACAGAAAAATGTTATTTTACCAGCTTTGTTTCTGAATTAAATTACAGTATTTGGAAGTGTGCAGTAGCTTTTTCTGTGGTTAAATAATTTGTTACATATTCTTCAATGCATGTTGCTCTTAGAAAATGAAGAGCTAATCTTATAAGAGTGATACTCATTTGCAGCCATCTCTGTATTGAATAATTCGGGTGATTGGGTGCTTGTGTGCTTCTCTACCTTACTTTCCCTTTTTGTGTTTTGTAATAGCCTAGCCCTTTTAGACATAGTTTAGGTCTTGGCAGTCTTAGTACTGTACTTTCTCATGTTAGTCATCCAAATTTTTTGGCTTTAGGAGAAAAATGGCCCTCACTGAAATATGAAAAGTTTATAAATACGTCTTAAAACATAGGATGTGAACAGTTTTATTGCATAATATAGTTTTGTGTTTTTTCTTACCAAGATTCACATTTAAAGTTGAATAAAGTACTCCATCCAGTAAATATTTTTTTCTACTAAATCTTTGTCTTTGTTTTTATTTTATGCCTGCCTGTCTTCTTTTTGTTCAAGGCTGTTCTTGCCTTAGCTGCGTCCTGGACCTCAAGACAAGTAGGAGAACGGACATTGACTGGTACGGTAATAGACAGTGGAGACGGTGTCACTCATGTCATTCCTGTGGTAAGGATATTTTAAATTACTGAAGAGGACATTAAATAACACATCTGGCAAAGCTAAATTTATGAATTAATGTTACTTTTTAAAAACTTAAAAGATTGCACTTTAAATATTTGTCGTAATTGGCCCCTTTTTTCAGCTGTAGCTATAGTTTGCTCAAATAACTTAAAATTTTATAAACACATTATCCACAATCTTCCTTTTGCTGTAGGTTTTTGTTGCAATTAGAAAATTATTAGAAATAGTTTTCTAATTCATAACTAGGAAATGATGAATTGTAGTTATCTGGAATGGAGGTATATAATGCGCTTCTTTTCTTAAATGTGGAATTCTGATTTCCAGTTTGGATGTATCTGTGTGTGTGTGTCAGCCAGTTGCTAGTGTCTCTTACCATTAATTAACAGATTTCAGAGTGATGCATAGGTTCACTAAGTAGTACTTGTAAGCACATGACCATTGATGACTTTTGGGGAATTAGTTCTTTGAGTAAAAAGCTTAAGTTATGATTGTGCTTTATGGTTTGGATTTAGTAAATCATATTAAGAAAAATGCATCAGAAAGGATATTGTGTAAAGATACGATTTTTCTTCCAAGGCCTTGTGCCAAGCACAAAGCTTCTGATTCTTGATGACAGAATAGATTTTTTACTGTGCCTAGTAAATTCAGAGTGATACTGGAGTTCATGCTAATTATTATTAGATGAGTATATACAGAAAGGTTTACCTTTTAAAATAATTTTTATAATTATATAACATATAATACACATAATTTTATGTGTATCATGTAAGGAATGAAATTTGAATTTTATTTCTTCAGTATTCTCATTCCTATTTTTAATGTGTCAGGTAACCTCTGTTGAGGATTATATCCTCAGGGTGACTACTTTTGGATTAGATGTCATAATCCACCCTCCTGACGTCGTAAGGGTTTGGTTATTTAACTACCCTTTTTTAAATACAGCTTTCTTGAGATAAAATCCACACAGCATTCAATTCACCCATTTAGACTTTACAGTTCAGTGTTTTTTGTTTTTTTTATATATGTTCACACAGAGCATCCATCACCAGTCATTTTTAGAACATTTTTATCACTCTAAAAAGAAATCCTGTACCCTTTAACAGGTACTCTTCCCCTAATTACTTTAGGCCCACTAACGGGCAACCACTAATCTACTTCCTGTCTCTCTTCCTCCTGCTAGTGAGCTGGGGTGGGGGAAGGGCTTGGGTCCCACCAGGCCACGGCATTGGTACGTTACCCTGTTCCATGAGGTTTATTCTTTTCTCCAGGTGTATGCAGTTTGGTACAGTGCTCTTTCCTGTTGTTCTTTCAGGATTAGTTGTTATTGTATTTTTGTATTATACGCCGTTTTAGGAGGAAGCCTCTGTCTCACCTCTCATGTCGCCATCTTTAATCTCCACTCTACTTCCTGTCTCTCTAGATTTGCCTGTTTTGGTCATGTCTTAAAAATGGAATCATACATTCTGTGGCCTTTTGTGACTGGCTTCTTTGGTGTAGCCAAATATGTTCAAGAGTTATGCATGTTGTAGCATGTATAATACTTCATTTCTTATTATTGCTAAATAATACTTCATTGTATGGCTATGTCAATGTTTTATTTCACCATTAGAGGATATTTTATCTTAGGAATTAGGATGTATACAAAATTTAATGGCTTTTTATAGTTGGCAACATATTTTTCTTAGCAGTGCATAAAAATTCTTAAGATTTTCATTTGAAAGTCTCATTTAAACCTCAGAATCTATGACATAGATTATATTATACTTTGAGGACTTTGGCTTACTTATTTATAAAATACAAATAGGTGAGTTGCCTGGGATCATCAAGTAATATATTGTGGGTCTAGGATTTGAATTGGTTCTGCCTGACCCCAGTCTTTTCTTGACATTTATACAGCTAAGCAGTAATTTCAGTCAGTATATTGACAATTAATATTAGAATAGGTAATTTGCAAATAGAAGTTATCAACATGAAAAAGAATGAATTTTGGTAAGGATATTAAGAATTGGGCCTTCCTGTTCCTGTTGGTTTTTCTTTGTTTTCCTGCTCTATTTTGAATTAATGGAGTATTTTTTATAATTTTATCTTCTTTATTGACATATTAGGTGTGCTATACTTCTTATGTCATTTGCTTCTTTTTTAGTGGTTGTTGCTCTAGCGTTTATAGTAAACATTTAACTTATCACAGTCTAACTACAAATAGTATTCTACGATTTCATAAGTAAGAAACTGTACAGCACTGTACTTCTAGCCTGTACTG
The DNA here is from genome assembly GCA_029783875.1 of Phataginus tricuspis. Taxonomy (NCBI): domain Eukaryota; kingdom Metazoa; phylum Chordata; class Mammalia; order Pholidota; family Manidae; genus Phataginus; species Phataginus tricuspis. The sequence goes on along the minus strand of JAQQAC010010508.1, from coordinate 42,903,167 downwards.
TCATTGTCATTCATTTTAATTCTACACGTTATAAACTCAATGTATACACTCTTCATTTGTTTTAAGTATTAGTTTTGCTAGGGTTGCCATAACAAAGTACCACCATACTGAGTGTCTTAACAGTAGAAAATTAATGTTTTCACAGATATGGAGGCTATAAAGTCTGACATTAAGGTGTTTGTTGGCAGGGTTGATTTTTTTTTTTTTGTGAGACCTCTTTCTTTGGCTTGTAATTGGCCTTATTCTCCATGTGTCTTCAGATGGTCTTCCTCTATGTTTGCACTTTGATTGCCTCCTCTTTTAAGAACATTAGTCATATCAAAATAAGACCACTCTAATAACCTCGTTTTAACTTAATTACCTCTGTAAAACCCTATATCCAAATGTAGTCACATTCTGAGCTATTGAGAGTCAGCACTTCAATAAAATAAGTTTGGGAGGGGTAGGCACAAGTCAGCCCATAACAATTATTTTTATTCCTTTTTGAAGGTCCAAATTTCCATCTATTTTGCCTTCATTTTTGAAAGATATTTTTACTTGGTGTAGAATTTTAGGTTGACAGTTTTCCTTTCAGTATTTTAAAGATGTAGCTCTAGTGTCTTCTGGCTTATAATGTTTTTTGTTCTTTAAACTCCTTGGAGTTCATTGGCTACTTGGGTTTAGGGATTTGTAGCATTCATCATATCTGAAAAGTTTGTGTCCATTCTTTCTTTACATATCTTTTCTATCCCTCCTTAATTTTGGGGACTCCAATTATATGTAGATTAGGCTGCTTGAAGTTGTCTCATAGTTCACTGATGTTCTGTTCATTTTTTCCCTTCTCTGTGACTAGCTAGTTCTTATGTCTCAAGTTCACTTTTTTTCTTTATTGTTTAATATTTTGTATTCACATAAGATGTATTTTTAATTATAGATATTTCCTTTTCTCTCCTTAGAAGTTCTGTTTAGGTCTTTTTTTTTTTCTTTTCCACAGGGTTTCTAATTTATGTATGTATGTATGTATGTATATATGTATGTATTTATTTATATTTATTTATTTTTATTCATTCATTCATTTATTTTGGTATCATTAATCTACAATTGCATGTGCAATATTATGGTTATTCTGTCTAGGTCTTTTTGTATCTTTTTATTCTTCGTGTGTCCATTGATCTGGATCATATGGAGTATGTAGTAGCTGTTTTAAGTATCCTTGTCTACTAATGTTGCTATCTTTGATGTTTGTTTCTTTATTGATAACTATTTCTCCTGATTAAAGGTTGTACTTTCCGGCTTCCTTGATTGCTTATAGTATTTGATTGGGTACTATATATTCACATGGTTATATCCTGGGTCTTTGGACTCCTTTAAATATATTTTTTCTCTTTTTTTTTTTTTTTCTGGGACACAGTTAAATTATTAAGAATCAGTTTGGTCCTTCCAGGGAGTCCTTTTAAACATTAAGCAAGTCCAGAACTGCATTTTGCCTAAGCCTACTTTGTTCCCAATATTGAGGCAGTATTCTGAGAATTCTTGCTCAGTGCCTGGTGTCTGAAAACCTTTATTTCATATAATTTATCCTATTTTCTCTTTAAGATGAGAGAATAATGCCAATACCTATTATTCTGTCATGGCCAGATGAGGACATCCCTAATGTTCTTTGTTAATAAAATTCGATTTTGCTTCATTACTTTCCATACTTCTGACTTGTATTAGTAAATTTATGAATTCATTCTGTGGAATTTAATTATTTGGCATCATGATGGTGTATGGAATGCCTCAGGCTTCTGAAATTGGTACTTATTTCCATTCGAAAGTGATAGCTAGTGATTTATGGGTTAGTGATCAAAGTTCCTACAATGCAATCTAATTTTTTTACTGAAATTATGATAAAATATTTAAAAATAATATCCTATCTGAAGTTGCTGTTTTCTAAAATGTAATACTTCTGAAATTCATTATTTCTCTGTTAAGTTATTTTAGTCTTGATTGTAAACTTTTATCAGTGGGAGAATAAACCTAAGTTGCTGGCCATTTTTGTTCATAGTATCTGTATTCCGTGATAAGTAAACCGAGAGGAATGCAGTTGAGGAATAAAGACTATAAGAATTCTCCTGGGATAAAGCAGTACTTGAGAAAACAAGTAACACTAACCTGAGAAATTGGGTCTTTAACAGTTAATTATTTAGGCTATATTAATTTTGAAAACACTGAAAGTAAATTTGAAACTTTGTTTTCCTGTCTAGGCTGAAGGGTATGTGATTGGCAGCTGTATCAAGCACATTCCAATCGCAGGACGAGATATAACATACTTTATTCAGCAATTGCTGAGAGACCGAGAAATAGGAATCCCTCCAGAGCAATCCTTGGAAACTGCTAAGGCAGTAAAGGTAAAAAGTAATGATGAGAGTGTAATTCAGTTAGAAATTAAAATGTTAACATGAAAACTCTTAAGTGAAAAACATTACTTGTTAGCAGCTACAAATTGTTGCTTTTAATTATATGTAAGTCTCTTGAGTTTTTGGAAGGAAATTTTTTTGGGATTATCAACCCTTTGCCTGTTGTCTCCACATTTCACATATAAGAGGACTAACATGTAGGAACATTTATACTAATTGTCTTTAACATACATTTTTATGATTATCCTCTTTAATAAAAACCAATAATTAGCTTATGTCAGAGTCCTCACGTCAATTTATTCACAGAATTCTTTATTTTAATCCTAACAGTTTTCTGTTGTAAAATTTTTTTAATGTATTTGACTCATTTGGCTGTAGACTTTTGGTGATGGTTTGCTCAAGTGATACGGCAAATAGAAGAAAAATGTGAGTTGTGTAAGGTATTTCAATAATTTGTATGCTACATAAATCTTTATTATATCAGTGCTTCATTCAAACTGTCCAAATACTTAGCTTTGCTTTTTAAATTTATCATTTGCCATCATACCTAAAAAATTTCAGTGGGTCTCCCACGTTTTGAATATTTAGAAGCAAAACTGCCTTGGCAAAAATAACTTCTATTTATTTTCCTGTCTTTGCATGATTATAGGGTTTTCCTTGCTCATCAGAGGTTAAGAATGAAAATGGACTTACTACTTACTAGATAGTAAAGGCATATTACTAAATGGTTGCCAAAACTTGCCCCAAGTTAATGGCATCCGAATTTAGTGTGTAAAAAAACTAATAACACTGCTGTTTCAACTTTGGGAAGTCTGTGGAGTTTAGAAAAATAACAAGGACATGAAAGATGTAAATCTGTTTTAGACAGTACTGATGCTCAGTCCGAATGTCTTTAAAACAATCATAATTTCCTTGTAATTCCTACTTCCAAAGTTTGGAAAAAGAAGATTCAGTATAGCACAATCTGATCCTCCTTTGTTTCCCAGTATTCTTTCCTATTATATCCTTTGATTATCAGTAATATTTGCATGTATCTTGGATACAATCCTTGATGTGTAAAAATATGTGAAATGTGTTTTTCTTTAAAAAGAAAAGAAACTAGTAATCAGGAGTCTGTAAATTGCAAACAGAATGTCGGTTTGAACTGCATTTTTGAAGAAAATTTTTACTGACATACTGTTAAATGTGTAACAATTCAACCTTGCATGTAGTATAGTGAAAAAGAAGAGTTTATGTTTTCATTCAGCCTTTTTTCTTTTTCTCAGTTACTTAGAAGTACTCATATTTGTTCCAGATAAATATTGAGGATCTATATTAATTTGTGTGGCATTAACTATTATTTATTTTTCAATTCTATATTTTGTGCTTTCTCCTCTGTAGAATACAAACTCCACTAGTTCCTGACACAGTATAAAATGTTGGATGACATTAATGAATTTTCATGAAATACATCGAAATAGTAGAAATTGACTCTTTAGTTTGTCAATCTTATTGTTTATATATGAAGCCAGGAGTTATGTGTAGATGAGCTGTTTGTACTGTACATAAAATATCCTAATACATAATTTTCTTCAACTTAATTTCCTACTATTATTATTATTATTTTTTTTTACAATTTATTTTATTTTAGTATCATTAACCTACAATTACATGAGCAATATTGGGATGATTAAACTACCCCCTTCATCAGGTCCCCCCCACCAACCCTATTACAGTCACTGTCCATCAGGGTAGTGAGATGAGGATCACTACTTGTCTTCTCTGAGCGGTGCAGTCCCCCCCGTGCCCCCCCACCCTATGTCTGCCAATCGTAATGCTCCTTTTACCCTCTTATCCCTCCCTTCCCGCCCTTCTTCCCCAGTCCCTTTCCCTTTGGTAACTTCCTACTATTATTTTTTGAAGATACTTTTTCATTTGATTCTAGTGTACTGAAAATATGCTATCCTTCTATACTTCTCCTAAAACAGGAAAAAATTACTCATTTCTTTGTTTTTCTAGGAGCGCTATAGTTATGTCTGCCCAGATTTAGTAAAAGAATTTAATAAGTATGACACAGATGGATCAAAGTGGATTAAACAGTACACTGGAATCAATGCCATCTCAAAGAAAGAATTTTCCATTGATGTTGGTTATGAAAGATTCTTGGGACCTGAAATATTTTTTCATCCAGAGGTAAGTTCCTTTTAGATGGAATTGTTTAGAAATTATTAAGCAGAAAATAATCTATAAGTTACTGAGAGGAAGTTAATCTCAGTAACTTTCTTTTTTATAATAAATTGCCTTTGTTAAAATAGGCTAAACAATTGATATTTTTTATACATTTAGAAAAATGAAACTTCTGTCTAATGTTTATGGCTTATGTGTGGTCATGAAAAGAGGGGAGCTCTTAAAATTTATAATCGCTTACATATTTTGGGAAAGGTTCTAGCAACAGCCCCCCCTCTTCCTCTTCCCTATCATGTAAAATGACCATTATTTGAAGAGCCTTCAATAACTATAATAACAAAATACTTAATTATTAGCAAAATAGTCTTCTGTCTCATGTAATGTTAGCAACATGCAGATTGTATTAAATTAATGAAATATGGTTTTTTTATAATGAAAAATTTTCTACTGTAAGAAATTTAGCTTTATTAATATGACTATTAACATTAAATACCTACTCTGCTTATTCAGCATTAAGAGCAGTTATTTTTTAATACTGTTTATTTACACAGCAAATATTAATTGAATACAGTTTTCATGGTTTCACGTTTGAGCATGGAATATTCAAACAATGGAAGTTTTATCTTGCTTTTGGAGCTTAGAGAATAAAAGAGATGAATATCTAAACAGGTATAGTTGTTTGATGAATGCATGTATCTGGTGAGGGCATAGGAACAAAGAGCATCTAAGTTGGCTTTGGAGAACCAGGAAAACTTCTTAGAGGAGGTAACAGTTGAACTGAGACTTAAAATATGAATGGATATTTGTCAGGCAGGTATGTTAGAGGAATATATTTCTGGTAGAGGAGATAAGCTGGGTAGAGATCTGAGATATGGGAAAGCCAGATAAGAGAAGTATAAAGGAAGGGAGTGGTAGGAGATCCAGATGGGTGTTCATGAAGGACTAGTGTGTAATACAAGAGTTTACTGTATTCTTTAGTCTTGCAGCAATCTTCAGCATGCAGTCAACACAGATCTATGAACAGTATTAGAAAGGTCACTCTGGCTGCACTGGGTTGGGTAGATTGGAAGGGAGGTGTGAATTGTGTTGGAAACAGGTAAGTTTATTGCAGTTTTCTGGAAGATAAATAATACCAATAGGCCATTAAGGAGAAAGGAGGTGAGAGGAAAAGAATAGGATCAGCATGACTTACTGATTTCTTAGATCTGATAGGAATAAGAATAAAATCTCTAGGATGATTCCCACATTTGTGACTTGAGCAACTAGGTGTACTGTGCACTGAAATTAGGCATACTGAAGGGAAGAATAGATGAGATAGAAACAGGAGATGAGTTTATGTGTCTTTAAAAAGGTTCTAAAATGAACAGTTGGATTCTCAGGGTTTTGAACTGATGTGTATGTTCTAAAGTGAGGATAGATATGGTATCATCATGTATGGGGCAAAGGAAGAGATTGGCCAGAGAGAGGATGTGGGATGGGTAGAAGAGGAAGAATGGGGCCCTAGTAAACCCTGACACTTTATGGATAGGCACAGTAAGAGGAGCTCGCAAAAAATACTGAAGAATAGAGAAAGGGAGAAGTCAAGTTAAGGGGTTGTGGTATTAACATTGAGAAAAGAGAATGTTTGAAGGAGGGAGTTGCTACAGTACTAAAGGAAACTTGAGAAGTTCTCATGGGTTTTTAGCATCCAGGTTGTTGGTGATATAGGGGATGAATGTCTGTGGACTGGTATGATTGAGGCAGCTTGTTGCACCAATGAAATTGACACTCTGGGCATCCTGGGAGGTGGCTCTGAAAGAAAAGCCTGCAGCTATTCAGGAAGTCAAGAATAAGGAAGGCTGAAGTTAGTTTTTATTTTTAGGAGGGGTAAGGCATTCAGTATGGATACAGGAAAATACGAACCTGGGAGGTGTAGAGCAGTATGCAGTAGGTAGCTGAGGAAGTTCAGGATCATAGTTCACAGATTTTATTTTCATCAAGTGGAATCAAGCAGTTGTGTTCAGAGATGGGACTGGAAATAAGGTTAAGAGTATGGAGACAATAGTGACTTTCATAGTCAAATATTGGGGAGTATTGAGATGGTAACAGTATTAAAGCAAAGAGGCATTCACTGAAGTTAGTTACCCCAAACTTACAGTTTTACTATAGTGTTTGTTCCCCCAGACAGTTGTGGGGTAAAAGCTTTTTGATAAGACAAAGGTTAAAGTACTGCATTATAGAGAAGAAAGGAAATCCGAAGGCTGAATTATTTGGAGATAGTGAATGATGCAGGCAAGAATTGGGGATAATGATGAATTGGCATAGATTTGTAAATTGGGAGTAAAGTAGCGAGGACCAGAAAGGTAAGGCATTGTGGTCAGGCCGTGTGTATACTGTGGTGTTCTAAGATTTCAGACAGCACATTTTCTTGGCAATTTTTAGAAAAAGAATTAAAAGAATATATATGCACATAGTTCTAAAAGTCAAACAGTACTTACAGTTTTAAAACAAAGATGGTGGCTCTCACTTCCTAGTCCTTACTTTTTTTGTGTTCTACCCAGCAGCCACCAGCTCTTACTTAGCCATTGCTCTTAGTAATTACCTCCAGATTTCCAAATACTCTGCTGGTACTGCTGTTTCTTGATATATCAGCGTAAATAATTTATCTGCTCATCTCCTTTTATGTTAGTTTTTTTTTTCCCTAGGCCCTCTTTTCCCTTAGCCTGTTTATATATTATGTTATAATTATTGGCTAAATTAATAGTGTTAACCTGTGAATGTTGTTTACTTTTGAGACAGTACTATAATGTGTTAATTTTTTTCTCTTAAAATTAAACTTTTCCTAAACTTTTGCTTCATTTGTATCATTTTCTTTCAATTACTCATGGAGGTCTCACTATTCCATATAGAGAATTTTAACAATTTCTATTTTTAAAGCCTTGTTCCTTTCTTTACACCTTTGATTTCTGGGACTTTTGATCATTCTACAAGGGTGAATGGCTTCACTTCTTACCGGTATGACCCTCTGGAAGCACATATGATGCAGCATTTCATTTTTTGGTTTTCAAACAGGGTTGAAATATTTTATCATTGTTTTCTTGCCTCCTTTTTGTCCTTGGGCATTTACCTTTCCTTTGAAATTCCTTCCATCATTTTAGTCGGGATTCAAGAGGACGAAGACAGAGACAACTGCTTGTAGCTAGAAGTTGGCAAATTTTCCTGTAGGGCTATGTATATGTGAGTGGCTGAAGTAGAGGTAGATTAAAGGTCACTTGAGTTAAGGAATATCAGTTGTTTTGAAGTTGAAATGTTGGAGAGAGGTATTAAAACCCCAAGTTGATGACAGGAATTAGAGGATTGTGAAAGGTCCTGAGCCAAAGTCCTAGATAAATATTGTCATTCCCACAAGAGAGATAATAGACTAGAAGATAGGAGGTATTTCAGGTTTCAAAGGAGAAAGCATATGAGTGGAATACATGCAATTTTTTTGCAAATTTTACAAATTTACAGACCTCCTTGGCTAATAATGTCTTGACTGTCTTAAAAACCTTGAAGCATTAGATATGTAAATAAAATGTGTTTTGGTTGTATCATACTGCTTAGGGAAGGGATACTTGTCTGGGTGAAAATTTATCTTGCTGCTTATGTTCCATATATAATATTTTCTAACTGATACAGAGTAATCTTTACTGTTTGATATACCAAGTTTTCTTCATTAAGTTTTAAAGTTTTGAAACATCTTTTAGTTTCTTCTATAGTTTCTTTTCCTCGTAATTTCTTTGAGAAATCTGTTTTTTTTCTTAATTTAAGTTTTTAAAAACATGAGTTATGTCTATGTACGTTGTTCAGAAGTCCTAGTTATTTAAATTCTAGCTAAAACTAGGAGTGATCTGAATGGTTATCTCCCTATTTTTTTTCCAGAGGTAAACTTTGGTTACATTGCAACTTCAAGTTTTTTTTTTTAGCCTTAGGCATTTCTATCAGTTTTCAGCTGTGGAAGGGGAGAGTATTGCCTTCTCTCTCCTTCTTTTGTCCCAATCAAACAGTACCTTTCCATATCCTTCTGTCACAATAGTTATATTGTGATTTCAGTAAGATAAAAATTCACTGCTCCTCCTTTTGTGAACGCAAATTTTATTCAGATTTGAATGTAGTTTACTGTGAAATATTTCCTCTCCTATATTTTATTTTCTATGGAGTTATTCATAAGTCGTTTCCTTAGTAAAATTGTCATTGAACTCTAATCTCTCTCCACCAGTTTTGTAAACTGTCTTTTCAGAATTTTTAGATAAATATGATTTTTTTCATCAAATTAATTTTTCAGATTATCTGGCATGTCCCACTCTGAACCTGTTTACTTCTGCATCTGATATAGAGTTTTCATGTTCCTTCATCATCATTCTGGGGATTCCCTTTGCCTCTCTTTTGTGTTACAACCCTCTTTCTTTTATCCCCTATCTTTCTTGTTCTTCTTGTCCACTTATTTATTTTGGTGCAGATAATCTGCCAGTAGGATCTCTAATAAAAAGGGTACATGGGAGATGAAAGTTTCAAGACCTTCTGTCTTGCAACTGGTTTCAGGCCCGGAGAAGTTCACTATGGATTCAATGAGACCAAAGAAATAACAGTGGAATGTTCTTGGGGTGAAAGAGTTATACCCAACTTTTTTCCTATGGTGGCAGTTCAATCACTAGAATCCCGTCTACTCAGAGCTAGCCTGCATGCAGCAAGCTGGTCTCTGCCTCTGGGCCTCTTGGCCCACACAGCCATCCTCTGGGCCTCTGTCCTCAGCACTGCCACCACTCCAGCCTCTGCTCTCCTGCAGCCATGCCACCATTTCACACAGAACACTGGGCAGAGCTCTTTACATAGAGTCAGTAACGACACATTGCCCACACGTGTGTAGTGAGCTAGCCAGCCAGGGCCAGGTGAGAATTCTGTCCATAGGAACCTTCACTTTATCCACACTCCACCCCTCCAGGATTCTCGCCTCTCAGTCTGTGTGCCTTCTGTCGGGGTTTTTCTAGCCTCTCTCCCGCCGGTCCTGCTCTCCGCCAGGACCACAAGCTCTTTGTGTTACAAGCTCTTTCCGCGACCCTCTGAGCCAGTGGAGGGGAGGAAGGGAGGGGGAGGCGTGCCCCGACAGGCGGAGCAAGGGAGGTAAGAGCCGACTGTCCACCCGTTCCCACAGCCTCCGCCGCTGGCCGCTGGCCACTCGCCGCTGGCCGCTCGCCGGAGACAATCAGACGCGACAGGAAGTTCAGTCAAAGCAAGAACTCATTTATTGGGGCTCAGGGCACGGAATATATAGGATGTGGTCTCTCCTGATCGGTCACCCCCCACGCTAAGAAGGCGACTTTCAATTTTCCAATCACGCACAGAGTTGTGCGCATGCACAGTTGTCTCTGATGTAAGCAGTGGACCGGAGTGGGCACAGCTGAACCCCAGGGGTCTTTCAGCGGCCACTCCTGCAGCGCCGCTGAGTTCTCAGCGGCCATCTTTGGCGTGGCTGAGATTTAATTCAAAGGTAGTTCTCAGCGGCCACCCTCGTGGCAAGGCTGAGATTCAAAGGCAGTTCCCCACACCTTCAATCCTCTGCAATGGTCCCTATGCAAGAAAGCTGGAGCATTGTAACCAAATTCCATAATAACATAATACAACATACAAATAACAAAAATTATGACAAATTACAATAACCCTCAAGCCTGAGGAGATCCACTGATACTGAGTGATCATCCTGGCTGTATTCAAACCAGTTCTACTCAAATGAGATAACCAAAAGGACCGTGGGTGGGCTTTACAATACTCACCTTCTCTAGCCTCTCCAGCAGAAACTCTTGCAGATACATGGGCCTATCTTGTTACTTTTTCTCTGCCTTCTGTTTCGTCCTCAGCAGCCGGAACTGCTGCTCCAGTCTCAGTTGTTGCCACAGCTCCAGTCATCCAGTTTCTTTCTGTCTGCTCCTGCCTTTTCAAACCAACCCACTGGGTTCTCGTGACCTTCACGGGGCCTTTTAAATTCTTGCTTCGAGAAGCAGACCGTATTTCCTTTTGTACTTGAGCCTGAGGATAGAAGCAGAGCATGGAGTGCTTCACAATCTGAGGAGGGGGCTGCACTCCTTCTGAAAGAACCTGCTGTTCCTGAGTCCTTCTGCCTTTCCACCAGCTTTCAACCAGGTGGGGTCTCAACCAAGGAGGGGCCGATGCCTCCAGCACCAGCAGGGCCTCCTCTCCCACCTGTTGGTCAAACCTCTACTCCTCTTCACCTGCCCCACAGCACCTGGCAGCCTTTTTGCTGCTTTTTCTTGGGCCTCTGCTCCTTCTTCTCAGGCCTCTGCTCCTTCTCATGCTGCCTCCTCTCGGGCCTTTACTATTTCCACAGCACTTAGTAATGACGCCATTTCAGTCAGCAACAAATTTTCTTTTGGGGTAGAACCCAGTCCTCCACCCCTTCACAGTACCTCTTGTCCACAGGGGGACACTTGATTGTCTCCCCATCCATAAGTGCAGCCTGCTGAAACCCTCCTTCCATGAGGGCAGCCTGTTCTTTTTCCTTGGTCACCAATGAACCCTGTTGACTATTGCCAATTGTCTTGCCAATGGGTTTCAGCCTCAGGCAAGTTCACTAAGGATTCAGTGTGATGAAAGAAATGATAGAACGTTCTTGGGGTGAAAGGGTTATACCCAACTTTATTTCCACAGTGGCAGGTCAATTACTAGAATCCCATCCACTCAGCCAAGTCTGCCTGCAGCAAGCTGGTCTCTGCCTGTTGGCCTCTCTACCTGCGCAGCCATCTCGGTTTCTGTCCTTGGTGCTGCCACCACTCCAGTCTCATCTCTGCTCTGCAGCCTTGCAGCCATGCTGCCATGCTGCCCAGAGCACTGGGTGGAGCTCTTTATATAGAGTCAATAACGACACATTGCCCACACGTGTATAGTGAGCCAGCCAACCGGGGCCAGGTTAGAATCCTGGCCACAGGAACCTTCACTTTATCCACAGTCTCTTTCTTCCAAGTTTTCTTTTCTCTTTGTTCTGATTCCTGTTTTTCATGCTGGAGACTTCCTGGGACCACTCATTTAAGAAGGGGACAATGAAAACCTGATTGGAAATCTGAGCTTTGTGTGTAGGGCTTGTTGACTATGGCCTTTTCTTTGGAGGAATGCCCTATGTGTATTTCTTCATATCATTTTGGGTAGTCCAGTTCCCAGAATGTACTTCCAGAGAAGACTTCTGACTAGCGGGTTAAGGTTAGGAGCCAAATGGGATAAGAGGATTGGCATTTATGTCAGCAGTAGGCTGCATACCTTCACTTGTAACCCCCCTGCTTTTATTCCTTTCAGCTCTGTATAAGAATCTTGAGACTCTCTAATTTCTTCCTTTACGAGAACAGATTAGTCATTTTTCTCCTTGGTGAGGAGGAGGCATTTAATAGACTTATTTGGCAGGGGAAGGGTGATCTGGGTTGTGAATAAAGTGAAGGTTCCTATGGCCAGGATTCTTACCTGGCCCTGGTCGGCTGGCTCACTACACACATATAGGCAATGCATCATTATTGACTCTATATAGAGCTCCACCCAGTGCTCTATGCGACATGGTGGCATGGCTACAAGGCTACAGTAGAGTAGAGCAGAGGCTTGAGTGGTGGCAGCGCCAAGGACAGAGACTGGGGTGGCTGTGCAGGCAGAGACCTAGAGGATGGCTGTGCAGGTAGAGGGGCCCAAAGGAAGACACCAACTTGCTGCATGTAGACTTGCTCTGAGTGGACAGGATTCTAGTGATGGACGTGCCATATTGGAAGTAAAGTTGGGTAGAAACCCTTTTATCCCAAGAACGTTTACTGTCATTTCTTTGGTCACATCGAATCCATAGTGAACTTGTCCAGGGCTGAAACCCATTGACAAGACAGTGTCTTCAACTGCTTCTCAGAAAGGCTTCCAACCAGTCTTCCTGCCTGTCTTCTTCAGTTTCATGGCTACAGGTGCAGCCAGTTCTTTGGGGGATTTGTGATACAAAACAGCTTGGTTCTTGGCTTTTCCTATTGATGCCTTAAGTGTTTTATAGGGAATGCATTGTCTTGTCTATCTGCTTTCCAGTTTACCACATTTTGTGGTTATTTCTTGCTATTCTGTTCTCTCTAACTTTGGGATTATACCTTTTTTTTTATTGTGGTATCATTAACACACAATCACATGAGCAACATTTTGGTTACTAGATTCCCCCCATTATCAAGTCTCCACCACATACCCCATTACATCAGCATAGTAAGATGCTATAGAGTCACTACATGTCTTCTCTGTGCTATACTGCCTTCCCCGTGCCCCCCACCCCATGTTATGCATGCTGGGATTATATATATATATATTTTTAAATTCTCTTTATTGGTCCTCTTAATAGAAAGAACAGAATTACATATATATGTTCAATTCACCATGTTTTCTGAGAATAACCTGTTTTTTGTATTATATGAACATACTGTATCACTTCCTGGGTGAATTTTAAGATTCTTTCTCCTGTAGTTTTAGGTATCTCTGTATATGGTTCCTCTGTCATTTGAAAGATTTTTTCTGTTTTTTTGGTTAGGTGAAAGTATAGGTATCTGAACTTGAACACTGAAGATAAAATATATAAAAGAGTAAGGATATTTATTTTTGAATTGCTAAATTCATCCCAAATACTTGAACTGATTTTATAAGGAATGGGTTTGGCACTTTTTTTAAGGAAGTTAAAATTTCCTTAGCTATTTGGACTGACATGTTTACTTGGGTGTATTCTCTATACATTTTTCAGGCGAGAGAGAAGATACTCCTTCCTTGACAGCCGCTTGGCAGTATTTTATGACCTAATCTGAGAGTAGTTAGAGGCAGGACTAATCCTTTTGCTGAAAATGAAAGAAAAGACCTAAAACTCTCTTAATAGGGAACCTGGGTTGAGCCAATGAGTATTCAAATACTGAATAACTTATAAAAATTTATTGTTCATTTGTTTACTGTTAATTTTTCTTTTTTCCTTCATTTCTTCACTAAATATTCATTGCTTGCTACTTTACTGCATATTGTTCTACTCATTCTTACTTGGAGTTCTGTAGCACAGTAGTTCCTGAGCTTTTTCAAAGTGTATTTTCAAATCAGACTTCATTTTTTCTAAATCAATTTACTGTGGGTGGATCCAGTGTATGTGAGTATTTCAACGTTATGTAAATTCTTTCTTTTTTGTATTTCTTATTAAAAACTGCTATGAGAAGGGCATAGCATAGGAATAGATGACCCTTTCCCTGCCTTTTTTACTTGGTCTTGGTATAGCAGACAAACTATCTTAAATATTGGGAAAGAATTAAATCTTATGTGTATATTAATGGGACAGTTAATCTCATATACAAATGTTATTGTTTTAGGTAAATAAGAGTATGACTTACAAAGAACAATGTAGAGAATTTGCAAGGTCTATATTAGTAATTTGATAAGATAGCACTTTTATTTTGTATTTATGTTTTCTGTTGAAGTATGGCTGATATACAATATTATGTTGGTTTCATGTATACAACATAGTGACTCCACAGTTACATCCATTATTAAATGTTAGTAGCCACAAGATAGCACTTTTAAAAATGAGTAGTTTACAACATAATTTCTATCAAATTGTTAATGTTCCTTGTTCCGATTTTGGGGATTGAGTCTCTTTTAAGCCAGTGAGAGGTTCTCAAGTTTAAGTATCGTTATGGGATCATGAAAGCATAGCGTTTTGAGAACTGAAGGTTGTTGTTAAAGATAATCTAATCATGGAAAATAAAATTTTCAGGATCCAGTTCTGCTACTCACTTGAGTTAATCATCAACAAACCCATTCCCTGCCTGTAAAAGGCATAGTCAGTCAGCCTGCCAAGTGGAGCTATAATCTCCCATTTTCCATAGACTACAACATGGACCACCCCTAACAGGTAAAACATACCCTAGTCGATAGGTTGGCTTCTCAAGGCTCAGCATGAGACATTTCTGTACCCATTGTGTATATCCCTGTTAGGGTTTCTTATGTACACTTGTCAGCATGCTTCAGAAAGATACATTTTGGCTGCCAGTTTCTTTTTTCTTAACTGCAGCAGTAGAGGTCATTAGAATCTTTGTTAGTGATATTGTACTTTATCTAAATTGAGCTGACCCCTTTATCATTATGTAATAATGTCCTTCTTTGTCTCTTGAGACTTTCTTTGTTTTGAAGTTTATTTTGGGTCATACAAGAACTGCAACTCCTGCCTATTATTTGCATGAAATGTCTTTTTCCATCCCTTCACTTTTAGTCTGTGTATGTCTTTGGGTTTCAAGTGAGTCTCTTGTAGGCAGCATATAGATGGGTCTTTCTCTTTATCCATTCAGTGACCCTGTCTTCTGATTGGTGCATTCAGACCATTTACATTTAGGGTGATAATCAATAGGTTAGTACTTATTGCCATTGCAGGCTTTACATTCATGGTTACCAAAGGTTCAGGGGTAACTTCCTTACTATCTAACAGCCTAATTTAATTCGCTTAGTATGCTATTACAAATACAATCTAAAGGTTCTTTTTTTTTTTCTTTTCCTCCTTTTTCTTCCTCCTCCATTCTTTATTAGGTATCATGTTCTGTACTTTTTGTCTATCCCTTGGCTGACCTTGGGAGTGGTTGATTTGATTTTGCATCTCCTTAGTAATTAGTTTGTCTACTTTCTTTACTGTGGTTTTATTTCCTCTGGTGACAGCTACTTAGCCTTAGGAGCACTTCCATCTATAGCAGTCCCTCCAAAATACGTCGTAGAGACAGTTTATGGGTGGTAAATTCTCTCAGCTTTTGCTTATCTGGAAATTGTTTAATCCCTCCTTCAAATTTAAATGATAATCTTCCTGGGTAGAGTATTCTTTCTTTGAGGCACTTATGCTTCATTGCATTAAATATATCATGTCACTCTCTTCTGGCCTGTAAGGCTTCTGCTGAGAATTCTGATGATAGCCTAATGGGTTTTTTTTTCTGTCTCTGGCTGCTTTTAATAGTCCGTCCTTATCCTTGATCTTTGCCATTTTAGTTATTATGTCTTGGTGTTGTCTTCCTTGGGTCCCTTGTGTTGGGAGATCTGTGCATCTCCATGGCCTGAGGGACTATCTCTTTCTCCAGATTGGGGAAGTTTTCAGCAGTTATCTCCTCAAAGACACTTTCTATCCCATTTTCTCTCTCTTCTTCCTCTGTTATCCCTATAATGTAAATATTATTCCATTTGGATTGGTCACACAGTTCTTTCAATATTCTTTCATTCCTAGACATCCTTTTTTCTCTCTGTGCCTCAGCATCTTTGTATTCCTGTTCTCTAATTTATTTTTTTTATATATAATTTATTTTGGTATCATTAATCTACAATTACATGTGCAATATTATGGTTATTAAACTACCCCCTTCATCAGGTTCCCCCACCAACCCCATTACAGTCACTGTCCATCAGCGTAGTGAGATGCTATAGAATCACTACTTGTCTTCTCTGAGTTGTACAGCCCTCCCAGTGCCCCCCAACATTACATCTGCTAATCGTAATGCCCCTTTTACCCTCTTATCCCTCCCTTCCCACCCATCTTCCCCAGTCCCTTTCCCTTTGGTAACTGTTAGTCCATTCTTGGGTTCTGTGAGTCTGCTGCTGTTTTGTTCCTTCAGTTTTTTTCTTTGTTCTTATACTCCACATATGAGTGAAATCATTTGATACTTGTCTTTGTCGGCTTGGCTTATTTCACTGAGCATAATACCCTCTAGCTCCATCCATGTTGTTGCAAATGGTAGGATTTGTTTTCTTCTTATGGCTGAGTAATATTCCATTGTAATTATGTACCACATCTTCTTTATCCATTCATCTACTGATGGACACTTAGGTTGCTTCCATTTCTGGGCTATTGTCAGTACTGCTGCGATAAACATAGGGGTGCATATGTCTTTTTCAAACTGGGCTGCTGCATTCTTAGGGTAAATTCCTAGGAGTGGGATTCCTGGATCAAATGGTATTTCTATTTTGAGTTTTTTGAGGAACCTCCATACTGCTTTCCACAATGGTTGAATAATTTGCATTCTCACCAGCAGTGTAGGAGGCTGTTCTCTAATTTCTATTTCATTTACTCTCTACTCTGTTTCATCTAATCTGCTTTTAAATCCCTTCATTGTATGTTTCATTTCAGATACTATATTCTTGAACGTTTGTATCTTATTCCTGAATTCCTCCCTGAGTTCTTGAATATTTTTCTGTAGCTCCATGAGCATGTTTATGATTTTTATTTTGAAATCTCTTTCAGGAAGATTGATGAGTTCAGTTTCACTTGGCCCTCTTTGTGGTGGTTGTGGGATTTGGGTTTGAAGCAGGTTCCTTTGACCTTTCATATTTGTAGGTGGCGCCCTCTAGTGCCCAGAATCTGTACTCTCTGGAGCTGCTCAGCCCTGGAGTGATGGCAGAGGTTGCAGGCGAGTGGCGCTGGTGCCTGTCGGGAGGAAAGAGGTCTTCCTGCATCCCGGCTGCAGTGCCTGTCTACACTGCCAGGGCCAGTGGGCCAAGTATGCAGAGAGAAGCCTCTGTGCTTTGCACTTGTAGCTGCTGTAGGCGGTGCTGCCCTCTGGCTTGCCTGGCGCAGTGGCGGGGGCAACCGATTTGCGAGCTGGTGCCGGCCAGGAGGAAGGTGCAGCAGGCTGGTATTGCAGTGAGGTCTCAGAGCTGCATAGCCAGCCAGGGGGATGGAGCACCTGAAGCTCTTAAAATCTCCCAACCTGCTGGGCAGAGTGTGCCTGGACAATTTTGTCCACCTGTTCTTTCTCCTGAGCAGTAAGCCCTGTGCAGTCTCCTTGCCTCTTTAGCAGCTCCTCTCGCTGTTAGGAAGTCTCTCAGACTGTGGCCTTTCTTTTGTCCCAGAGCAGCTTGATGTGGACCCCTGTTTTCCACAAGTGGCTGGAATCTCAGTCTCTCCAAGAATTCCACCTGTCTTAGCTTTCCAACCCCACTAATCTCCGGAGCACGATGCAATGTAGGCTTGTGCTCCCAGAGCAGATCTCCATGGCTGGGTGTTCTGCTGTTCTAGGCCTCTACCCACCCTCCCCACTCTGTTTCTCTTCCTCCCTCCAGTGAGCTGGGTGGGGGAAGGGCTTGGGTCCCACCATATCACGGCTTTGGCACTTTACCCTTTTCCCTGAGGTCTGCTGGTTTCCCCAGGTGTATGCAGTCTGGCACAGCTTTCTTTCCTGTTGCTCTTTCAGGATTTGATGTTATTTGCTATATTTTCATATTATATGTGATTTTGGGAGGAGGTTTCTGCCTCATCTCTCATGCCACCATCTTTAATCCTGTCTCTATTCTTTGTTCTTTATCTAAATTAAAATATTTTGTATCATTACAGTTTTTCACTTAAGTAACGTTAAATCTCTCTTCATTGTATGCTCAGTCTCTAGATAAGTTAAAACTAATTTTAAAAGCTGGAGAAATTTACACATGCCTAATTTTGTACTTAGAAACAGTAGCTAGCACTTCAGCACTATGCTTGGGACCATTTTAAACTGCAAAATCACCCACAAAAATGTGAAAACTGTGGCACTAAATAGATCTGGAAAAGGATACACATAGTATAAATGCTGACACGAGAAGGCAGAACATGGCCTTGTTTGACCTTAGCTATGAATGTGTGTGTCAGTCAAGTCAAATTTTCACAGCTTTGCACATGGGCATGCCCATGAGTGACTGAAAGCACTATGAGTATTGATTTTGGGATAACAAATAAATATTAGTAAGGAGGGAAATTTGCAAATAAAGAATCCGTGAATAATGAGTATTGACTGTACATTTTATTCCATATGCTGTTGATGAGCTTTTTGGGTTGGTTTTACTCTTAGAAACAAAACTGCTTTGAATATGCTTTTATGTAACAGCACATGTGTTGGGGAGTTCTTTGTGGTTTGTTCTAAGAAAAGGAGTTAGTAATATGCACATTTAAAATTTTTTTAGATATTTCCAAATTCTCCAAAGTGTTTACATCAGTGTCTATTCTCATCAGCAGTGTAAACGGTTCATTTATGCAGATCTTTGCCACTTCATAATATGTGTGTGGCTTTAAATTTTGCTATTCTGATGGTAATGAAATGGTATATATTATCGTTTTAATTTGATTTCTTCTGAAATCTCTTAATTTTAGTGTCTTTAATTTGAACCAGAGACTAGAAGTTACGGTTTCTAAGTCTTTGTTTTTGAACTGAAAACTTTCTTAATTTTTTATTGAGATATTTAAGTCAGTTGTGATCTAATCTCTATCATATATCCAACTTTCCTTTTCAGTTCGCTAATCCAGACTTTACTCAGCCTATCTCAGAAGTTGTAGATGAAGTAATTCAGAATTGTCCTATTGATGTCAGACGCCCTCTCTACAAGGTCAGTATTCACAGCAAAATTGTTACTCAAGGTCATAATTTAAGGAAACTTTGTTTTCTGTCCTTTGTTGAATATTAAATTTAAAAACTCAAAAGAGTATAAGATTTTAGTACTCTTCCTTATGTCTCTAAAATTTCTCTGCCTTCTCTTTGAATAAAAGCCATTTATTTTTCTCCACTAATATAGAATATTGTCCTCTCTGGAGGTTCAACCATGTTCAGGGACTTTGGACGTCGCTTGCAGAGAGACTTGAAAAGAACTGTAGATGCCAGGCTGAAATTAAGTGAAGAATTGAGTGGTGGTAGATTGAAGGTAGGTTTTCTCAATTATCAGTGAGAAGGTTGAAGGTGCCTCAGTTGTTATAATGGGGATTGGAAATGTCTGCCAACTTTTGTTTTTAATTAGGAAATTAAGAGCTGTTGGGTATTCTAATGGAAAATGATTAATATTATAGATTCACATCTATGACTTTTTTTTGGTCATTTGATTTCTCTAGGATACTACCTATGTTTCTGGAAAATATTCTTAGTTATAGCCATGAGAAATTTTTTGATCTCTGTCGCAGTTAATTTACATATATAGTGGTTCCTTGCATACTCCAGGAATAGTAATCTATGAGTCCACAGAATTTTTAATACTACTGTAGCAGGAGAGCAAACCAGAATTGTGAGAGAGAAGCTGATGTTGCATGGTCAAGCCTGCTTTCACAGGGTGTCTCCAGCCTCCCCCATAGTAGCCTCATAGTGTGAAATCAAATTGGTTGTTGAACAAATTGTATATCCTGGCCTTTTGGGCTAGCTGTCGAAAGATCAAAATTAATTTTAAAATCTCAGGTGTCTGCTCTCTATATTTGTGAGACAAATTTTCAGTGAATTGGTGTTTCATCCTTGTTTATTGTAGAATTTTGAATCAGAACATTGATTCAGAGGATATGTTTTATTTACATTTTTATTTAAGTTGGAAAATACCAAGAATGAGGGCTACCAGTCATTCATAATTACTTAAATGTAAAATGTAGTCTTCTAGAATTTCCTGCTTGCTGAGAAGTTGCATGACAGCTGACTTTCAGCCTGTAAATTTTGATTATCTTAAAAATTATCCTTTGGAATGCAGTTAACAGTTAAATGTTTTAATAAGTTTAGTTTATAATGACTTGTTACAGGTGTATGAAATTAAAAAAAACTTTTTGAGTTTAGTAATACAATAAAGTAAAATTGTTTAGCATATTTTTAAGCTTCTTGTACATTTCTAAATAAGAAATGAGGGCTTTTGTTTTTCCAGTGATCCGGCACTGTATTGATATCTCTAAGGATAACAGGATTTAAAACCCTGTATATTGTAGGACTCTGCCTCCTTCACTTTATTTTACCATATAATCATTTTTTATAGATCTTTATAACATCTTTATAGTTCTGTATCTAAATCTAGCTTTACTCCCTTTCAATCTAATTTTTAATGGTCACCAAATAGCATTTTTTAGTAACAAAAAAATAACCATATCTTTATATGACATGGAAGTTAAAAAACTTATTTTGAAATAATTTCATACTTACAAAAGAGTTGCAGAGTCTAGTAGAAGGAAATTCCTATGTATTGCTTACCTAGATTCCCCAAGTGTTAGCATTTTATATTTGCTTTATTATTCTATTTCTATAAAAATATGAATACATAAACACATATACCTACATGTGCAAAAATTCTATTTTTTCAACCATTTGAGAGCTAGTTGCAAATATGGAAACCCATTACTCCTAAATATTTTAGTGTATATTCCTAAAAACAGGACATTACAATTATCAAAGTCAGAAAATTAACCTTGATACAATATATTATCTAGTTATAGACCTGATTCACATTTCACCAATTCTCCCATTATCTTTTATAGCAAAAGAAGAAAAAATACTTTCTTGTAGTGTAGGATCCAATCCAGGATCACATGTTTGAACTATGTCTCTTCAATCTGGAATAAGTAGCCTTTTTTGTCTTTTATAACTCTAATGTTTTAAAAGAATATAGATCATTTATTTTACAAAATGTTTCTCAGTTTGGGGTTGTCAGGTATTTCCTCATATTAGGTCCAGATTATGCACCTTTGACAGTAATACCACAGAAGTGATACTTACTGTATCCTTTCTAGTGCGTTGTATCACTAGACACTTGTTTTGATTTGTCCCAGATGTTTAACTTTGATCACTTTGTTAAAGCTGTATTTGCCAACTTTCTCTACTATGAGGTTATTACTATTTTTATTACATTTAATAAGAATCTTATGGGTAGATACTTTCATACTATGTAACTAAACCTGTAATATCTATTTTCTTTCCTAAAATAGTTACTACTGTGGTATTTGCTAAATGGTATTTAGCAAATTCTGTCATTCCTTCTTTGTTTTTCAGTTCATTTTACTGTAAAGAAGAGTTTTCCCTCCTCCCTCATTCATTCATTCAGTAATATCTGTATGAACTTCTGATTTCTCACATTATTCTTTAGGCTGTATATCATTAATATTGTGATAAATATCAACATCATTAGTACCATTAATCTCACCAATATTTATGTTCCATTCTCAGATTTGGCTTGTGAAACCCACTCAGAGTAGCTTTAATGTCCTTTTGATGTGGCCTCAGTATTCTTCAAGCCCTTCTTTCTGGCACAGCAAGATTCTCCAGGCTCATCTTGTACTTTTTCTTCTCCACTCTTGAAATCGGCCTTTTTAATTTTTTGGCCAAGGCACACCTTGTTCCTTTTAGTTAGTTGGTTAGCAAAATGTAGTGAGAATGCTATTAGGAAGCCCAGTTTTAGAGAGTAGGTATATTCTTTGTTACTGGGGGTCACTGCTTCTAGGCCTTCTTGGTGGTCACAGCTTGGGGGGGTTTGTGTGTGTGCACATCTATATAAATAAACTATTCATACTGATATTGTCAGTTCCAGAATACTGTAAAGTTCTTTAGAGCCTTCTACATTTCTGTATTTATAATGCCTTCTGAGAGTGAGAAACCTGGCTTCTATTATCTGCAGTATATTTATGTTTTTGCTCAATTCTGGAATACCTATATAGTAGTTTCAGAACTGTTAATCTACTTCAGTCTTTGCTTGGTATTTATATTAAGCCTTAGGGCATAATCATAATATTGTGTTCACCTGTTACTCGGGTTAGTTCTTTCCTCCACTTCAGTGTGGTTATGTTTCTTAATAAAATAATATTAATTTGATTTGTTTCTTTTGTATTCTGTTTGTTGTGCACCTCCTGCCTCTTTTAAATTGTCTATGTACATTTAAGTTTAAATGATACAGAACTTGTTATTTGAATTTACTTTTAACTGATCTTATTATGTCTGTTTTTAGCCAAAACCTATTGATGTACAAGTCATTACACACCACATGCAGCGATACGCAGTTTGGTTTGGAGGATCGATGCTGGCTTCCACGGTGAGATGAAGCATACTTTTTAAATTTGGGTTTTTTGTTGTTGTTTTTGCCAAGGCACACTTTTTCCTCTTAGTTGGTTAGAAAAGTGTAGTATTTACATCTTAATCTTACTTGCACAATGTAGAAGGAGGGAAATTTAAAATTTTAATCTATATATTGCATGGGAAAGCTTTAAAATTAGGTGCGTATATACATAGTATTTTAAAAAGTGGAAGTTTCATGTTTATATTCTTCTTGCAGACATTTTTTTTAGAGTTTTAAAATTTATCTGTAGGGAAAACTCTTTTAACTCTATAGTAACAACAGATATCAGAAGATCATTATTTCTTTCTATACAGATATTTACAAGCATTAAGATAAGAATTACATTTCACTGCATAAGAAGTATGATGTTCTAAACTGAGTAAAGAGAATTGTTCTAAGAACACTCTCCCAAACCAAAACACCTTAAAGCCCTTTTAAAAGGTATTTTAATATGATTAGCCTAGCAAATTTTGCTGCTATGTCTTATAGTGCACAAAGTATCAAATAAAATAAAGGGGCTTTTATATAAGTTAATGAAAACTATACAGACTTGAACTTAAAACCATTAAAAAGTCATTTTCTTCCTTAATTTTAGTTGTCTAAATTGTGCTATATAACATAGTTGAGTTTGTGATTTTGCCCTTTGAGAAATGAGGTAACAGAGAATGGACTAGTCTATCTATACCAGACCTTAGGTGAGGAGAGTAGGTTGATCCTGAAGTTTCTGAGCATAACTAAGAGTACTTTATCTGTACCTTTTATTAAAGCTGCTTTATAAAGATTATTGATCCAGTATATAATGTGGGAAAGCCTCAATAGAATAGTCTGAGCAGTTGAGAATCAACCTTTCTGTTCCTCCAAATTTCAAAATCCTAGGAGAATAGGTTTTGAGAAGGGGGATGGAGGGACATGAGTTAAATGCTCCTTTTCAGTTGTCATAAAAGTTTATAACTGTTTAAGTTATGATTGCTAGAATTTCTAAGCTTTGTTCAGGTACCCTGGATGGACTAATAATAAACATTTTAGATGTAACAAGTCTATTTTAGAGCATATCCAAAAAGGGTTGATTTTTTACCTGTATAAAAATATGTACTTTTTATTTTCAGCCTGAGTTCTACCAAGTATGCCACACCAAAAAGGATTATGAAGAAATTGGACCTAGCATTTGTCGTCACAATCCAGTGTTTGGAGTCATGTCGTAAAATTGACTTCATAGCTATTGATTGGGGTTAGGGA
Organism: Phataginus tricuspis; assembly: GCA_029783875.1. Taxonomy (NCBI): domain Eukaryota; kingdom Metazoa; phylum Chordata; class Mammalia; order Pholidota; family Manidae; genus Phataginus; species Phataginus tricuspis. The sequence goes on along the minus strand of JAQQAC010010508.1, from coordinate 42,879,552 downwards.
GGTGGGGAAGAAATAGTCTTTCTGATTTACCTGTTTGTCTGGATGGCTGGTTTTGAGGTTTTAAACCTGACTTGAAATAATAAGACCAAACATAATTATACAGGAATATTTTAATAAGTATATCAACATGCAAATGTTAGAGGAGAGCCAAAATGATTGTTTTTCTTTAGACTGAATATTTTAATCTTATGTGTAACAAAAAGAAGTGGGTTTTAGTTCTTTCTGTGCCCTGATATTTTGTATATTATTGAATTATCCAAGATTTGATGGGATTTATCAGTATGTAGATAGCTCTATAATGCTTGAATTGTACACTTCTAAGTGTGCAGTGCAAGAGCTTGTTTATATTTCATACTTTTTATACTTTGAGGAAAAAAAGTTGAAGAAAAATTAGTATTTGAGGAAAAAAAGGTGACCAAGTAAAGGATAAATTTAAAAAAATAGCCTCATGAGACTTGGCATACACACAGCACTCATGGGATTCCAGTTATTATGAATTGCTTCCATCTCCCAGCCCCCTGAGCACCTCCCAGTGGTTTTCTTTGCAAGTGCTCTTTGGAACTAAGAAGCTAGTATCTTGGATTAACTGATGCCTGCTTGTGCTTTCTGATTACTCACATCCTGTTTCTCACATGCTTGAAAGGAAAAGTAAAGACAAGGCTGTTGGACCAATATTGCAGTTCTGTCGTGTCATTTCTTATTAAAAAACAAATAATTTGATTACCAAAATTGGTATATTTAAAGCCTAACACCATTCTAATAAAGACACAGATTTCTTTAAATACTTGTTTCAAGCTCTTTAATCTCTTTAAAAGTTAACTAATAAATCTATTTTCTTCAAACCTCTGCATTAGTTCTTTAAAATCACAAGGTGGTTAGCAAGCTGACTTTTTTATGTGCTTTTAAACAAATGATTGTGAACTTTTAATATGTTGAGTGCTCTCATTTTGATAACTGGATCCCCATTTGTTACTTTCATTTGTATCAACTCATTCGCAGTCTGAAAATTTTCTTAGTGCCAGTCCCTGACATGTCATGGAAAGTTCATTTTCTTTGCATTTTAAAATACCTGGATCATGAAGAAAAAGTGATGAAAATAAATTAAAACTGAATTACCTTTTCTAATGTTTTTTTTTTTTAAGAAGCAGTTTCATTTTACTTTGCACTTATGTATTTTATATGATTTCTGTCTCTGCTGGAGTAGTGGGATTCATTAAATCTCTATGATGCATATGGTAGAATCTCTTGTGAACTTGTTATTTTATCAGTTATTTATAGAAGACTAAAATAAGAGATGTTTTAGAGGCCTTTTAGAATTTAGGCAGTAATACCAGTGAATACTTCAACTTCATTATCCATAAAAACATCACATAGGATTAAGTATAACTCTAACTAAAAGTTAAAGAACTATTAAAGTGTTGTGCTATTTGTTTTTAATATAAAGAAAGAATTGGGGAATGAACTATAGTTTTTATTTAGAGTGAATCTGGGTATTTAAAATTATATCAATCATTTATGTGAATCTTAATTCTTTGACCGTGGGAGTAAGGAACTATGTCTTATAGTCATAGAAGTATCAAACATCTTTTTTTACTTGAAAGAGTATTTCATAAACATTGTAAAAAAAACTGTTCAAAAATACCAAAAAGTAGGTAGTGAAAGTAGGTTCCTTTCCCACCCTAACCTCATTTTCTCATCATTACACTGTTAGAAAGGTCTTGCGTGCCCTTGTAAATATTCCTGTGCCTATAGAAATGAATATAGCTCCCTCATTTTACACAAATAGCTTACTGTATATACTGTTCTGCACTTGGCTTTTTCAAAGATCTTTTGATACAGAACTAAATTGATAAGCATTAAAGATTTCATCCTTCTGGTCCAATAAGAATTACTAGCATTGTCATAAGTATGCCTTTTCCACCTAGAATGGTTGAATAGTAAATGAATAAACTCAAAACACATGTTTACAGAGCTGCAGATTACAATCTTATGCATACTTATATAAAGATGTTCTTACTATTTGATATGCAGATTTGGAGGTTAGAGATTTTCCATTAAGCTTATACTTACTTGGGGAAATGAGACTCCAGCCTTCCCTGTATGTTTCCTCATATCCTTTTGCTCTGATTTTATACGAGTGAGCTATAGTATGATAGAGACAGTGCTCTTACTTCTTTACATCTCTCTTGTCATTGTGTATCATTTCTTCAGTTGAGAGCACCTTTGGTTGTATGTTACAGAGTTTGGCCAAGATGAATTCAGATTTTTAACACTGATTTGATATCAGGTTGCATGAGCATGGTACACTGGAAAAACACCAAACTGAGTCCAGTCATTGAAGTCTTTATTCTGGCTTTACAAATTGATGATACAACTCCTTCAGCTTTTATATCTTTGTTGTTATTGTTAAAACGTGGGAAGTATATTTGTATGACCTTGGACAAATTCTTTGAACTTTCTGGACCTTAATTCAATTTAAATATAAGATGGTGGTGTTATTTTGGATTAATGATGCAAATTTTATGAATTGTAAGAATATAGCCTAGCCTTTTCAGTGGATTCATTTGTGGTAGTTAAGATGTTATCTAATGTCTCCTTTTTAATTGGCAGGGCTTTGATCAAAATTGGGAAATATTAATGGACAGAAATAAAATAGATGATGGTTATCTCACTTGAGGCCTATTCTTTATAGTAAGCATGTTTTCACAACTTAACCCTTAAACATTAGTAAGTGGCATATACTGTAAACAATCACTGATAAGAGACAAAGCATTCAGGTTCCCCAATACAACTTTTGGTTTGTTTTCAAAGCTACATCAACAGATTTGAAGTAACTTCTTGCAGTTGTTTCTAGAAATATCTTCAGAAATAATAATGGAAAATATAGGGATTATAGGCTATTATGTTCTTTGTTCTTTGCTTCTACAGAGAAGTCTTGGAAGAATGTATAAACAGAAACTTTCTTCTTTTAGATAACTCTAAAGATAGTAACAGTATACTCGTAACATAATGTTTATGTTGTAAAAGTTTATTTGTACCATTATAAAGCATGCTCTTGTTCCTCTAAATACTGGACTAATCTGTCAGTTATAAAGTCCAGGGTATTTCTGCTTTTCTTGCCAGCCCAGCTTTGACTCCTGTCATGCCTTGTTCCCTGACCTCTTGAAGTTCATTACAAGGCATGAGAACATTGGCTAGCCCTCTGCAGCCTCTTTAACTGTGAGTATCCAGATTCCCAACTTAGGTTAATGGACACTAAATATATTAGCTAAAATATATACAAACCCAGATATGTGCAAACTCTGGTAGTGAAACATCACCTACTTGGATTGAATCCTGTGTCTTAGGTCATATTTCATTGTATTAGCACAGTCCATACAGTTGGCCAAAGACTGAGTTGTTATTGAGAAGTAATGGGAACTTTCATACCAAGTCCTGAAAATCCATACTTTGTTTTTGTAATAAGGTGCATAAGACATCTAACTGGACCTTAGGCAAGAATTTTAGATGTGCTAGAGGGTCTGCAAAGTTTTTAGGCTTCAGTGAAAAAGGATTTCTGCTATTCACTGTTGAAAACCCCTCAGTACTATGAAAGTGTTCACCCCTGTTCCACATAACTTGTTTTTCAGTGTACCAGAACCTTTAATAGAAAGTGCATGGTCTTGATAGACTCTTAACAAAAATAAATTAAATCTGTGGTTGTCTTTGGTATTCTCCATGCCATAACCCAGTTTAACTGATCCATTGGGTACTTGGAAACTGAAATTATATCACACCTATTTGAATTGAGAATTCTATTAACATTGTTCCAATGAACACAGGAATAGTAAAAAAAGGAACAAAAGTAGAAATGAATGATTTAGAAAAAGGTTACTGAAAAAAAAGAATATTAAAAATTAGAGCAAAAATATTGTTGTGATATTTTGATTTAACACGATTCTTTAATGGTTTCCAGTGTTCCATTGCTTTTGTGACTTTTATACATTACATTAAAACTAAAATGCTGAGTCAAAACAATCTTACTTCTATTTGAATACCACAGCTGATTTATTCTACCTAAATCCTGCTCAAGTTTGGGCCTCCACTCCCAGATTCATTTCTTGACTACATACTTTGTTTCAAGCATTGTGCATGAAGGTGAATAAGACATTCTGCCTTGAGCTTAGTGTGATAGTAGAAAGTCACGCAAAGCAGTGGGCTTTCAGAGAGGTCTTACCACTAAACTTCGCATTTCTCTTCATAAAGATGGTGATGTTTTGAGGGAGAAAACTCAGCTAGGGAGGGTGAAAATTACAAGATAAAAGTGTGGCTATGGTCTAAAATCAGTCGTGTGTGTGCCTAAAATTCTTACTTAATGTATGTTACATCCAACAGTAATTGAAAAATAATTACGCAGTAGGATCTGTCTTAACTCATTTGTTACCTCTAGTGCCTTACATACGGCCTGGTACGTAATAGTGGTTCAGTAAATGTATTTGGTAGATGAGTGAATAAAAACCATTTTTCATTGTGAAATTAAAACTTTTAAATTACTTGAGTATGCAGTTTTTGATCTTTTAAAAATACCCATATGTATCAAAAAAGTAAGACTGAATTACTGCATTTTTCTCTTCTAGTATTTGCCTTAAATAAAAGTGACATTCTACCTAGAACTAGGGGATTATTAAGTGATCATAAGTTTTCTGAAGTAGGTCTTCAGTAGTTCTTTTAACTAGGTCTTAATATCACTGTGAAATCCCCACAGTGTAAGTGATGGTGGGCTTAAAGGGCACTGTACGGGGTCCTGGATATTTCCTGACATTCAACAGCAGTAGAAACACGAGTGATTTCTATCTAGTTCTTGTTTTTATTGATATTTTGATTTCCATCCTATGCAAATCCCATTGTAAAACAGTTAATTTAGAGATGATAACTTCAAAATTCCCTCCATTTTCAATGAATAAGAGTCAGTGGTACAGTAGATTGTTATTCTCACTTGGAAGTTTATTAGAAAATTGATAGTGGAATTGAAACAGTGCATCCTTTCTCTTGTTAGGAGTACATGGCAGTCTTTCCCAAACGAATTCTTAGTCCACTGTTTAGAGGGTTGAACAATAAGATAATCTGAGGCTTGTTTTTGGTGCCATAATGTTTAGTTAGAATATCATGTACATTCATGAGATAACTAAAGTGCTTTACAGGGCTGGTTCTGCTGGAATAGACTGATTTCTCTTTCCCAAGACCTTGAAAATTGGTAACGTTTTGGTAGATCAAGAGTAAGTGAGGAAGATACTTTTGGTATGGAAGAAAGCCTGAGTAATAATCAGTAACTGGGGTAGGTGAAGGGTGAGCATGGAACTATAAGCCAGTTAGAAGAGTGGGGCAATAAGACGAGGCTGTCTGCAACCCTCAGGCACTGACTGAAAAACTTCATTGATGTAGTTAAGGTTGAAACCACACATGCACACAATTGACATCAATAATTGGAATTTTCAGTTTGGTCCAATCTGATTCACATTTTACAGATGACACAGATTTAAGTGACTTGGCAAAGGCTGCATGATTAGTGGCAGAATAGAACTTGTTGGTAATGATTGTTTTATGTATATACTGAATAGCATATGGTTTATTAAATGTTTATTTCAAAATTTATTTCGCAACATTACTTAGTCTCCCTGACCCATATGTGGGGAGAAAGCTACTATCAACATGTGCTAGATGCTGCTGATGAGAGGGAGGTGTCAAGTGGCCTAAGTAAGGCCACCAAATCGCGCGGGACGCCTATACGCCAGGCTGCAGTGCTGTGCCAATAGCAAGAGCCTAAGGCAGCGTGAATACTTGAGACTGAATTGGATGTTATGAGGCAGTGATTTCTTTAAAAAGAAGGGAAAGAAGTACATTCCACATACGGAACAACCATTGGAATTTTATGAACTGCCCTGATCTAGGCCACATGGTATATTTAAGCTCCTGCACATTTTGGCCATGTATGTCCAAGTTGGCTAAGTTTGTGTTTCTTATTTCAGATTTCACTAATACCGAAAGTTAAACTTGCCAGTGACATAAGTGGATTTTTATGAATTAGAAAATACCTCAACTGGCTTTAAGACTTGCAAAGCATTGTTAGGCTACAATGAAGTGAAGTCTGTATTAATGTTATAAAATTGTTGGCTGAGGCAACTGCTCAAATATTTGTTGAGTAAAGTTACATGGACCAAAAAGAACTTGTGGAAATGGTATTTCTGATCCTGTCACTGTTTTGATCCAGTAATTAAAAAGAATGCCCATGATATAAGCAGAGTGATGTCTATTTTTAAAATAGGTCACTTATTTGGCACAAATTAAAATTCTCTTTACACATCCATTTATAGCTGTCTTTTAAAAATGCATCCCTTTGAAGATGGTCCATTGAAAAAGTGGTTCAACTCTTCTATGTATGTATATTTTAATAACTTCAAGAACAAACATTGCTAATGGATCTCACGTTCAGAGTACATTTGAATTGTATGTCTGTGAATTCACCTGCCACTGACAGGTCTCAAATACTTGATCTGAGCAGTACTATCTTTTCCTACCTGTTTCTCTTTCTTCACCTTCAGAAATGGAAAGTTGGAAGCACGAATGACATGGTTTTAAGGACTTTTTCTTCCCCAAGAAGAAAGAAGGAAATGGGTTATTAAACCCACATAGAAGATGACTTGTCCAATCGTTAGCATTCAGATATTCCTGAGATTGAATTAACTACTTGCTTTTGACCTATTTCACGGAGAAGACAAATGACTTTCAAAGACGTTCAGCAGGAGGTGGAGGGCAGTTGTGGCTTTTGAGTTTAGACTCGCTCTGTCCACTAGATGTCTCTCTTTTCTTCCCTCTTCCATAAATATTTACACTAGATTTGCTGCTCAAAAGCAAATTGGATCAGCATTATGGGAAACGTTTCATTTTCCTATTTAAAAGATGTCATTTTCAGCAAAATACCCATGACTTCAGTAAAAACAAAGCTGTTCCTTAGGTTGGGATAGTAATTCACTGTGATTTATTCAGCAGTATTAATTGGGAACATATACTAAACACTATTCAAGATGCTGGGGAGATAGGAAAACAAAAGCAAAAATGAACAAATGGGACTACATCAAACTAAAAGGCTTCTGTACAGTAAAGGACACCATCACAGCAAAAAGGCATCCTACAGTATGGGAGAATATATTTGTAAATAATATAACCGACAAGGAGTTAACATCTAAAATATGTAAAGAACTTACACGCCTCAACACCCAAAAAGCAAATCACCCTATTAAAAAATGGGCAGAGGAGCTGAACAGACAATTCTCCAAAGAAGAAATTCAGATGGCCAACAGGCACATGAAAAGATGCTCCACATCGCTAATCAGGGAAATGCAAATTAAACTCACACCAGTTAGGATGGCCAACATAGAAAAGACAAGGAACAACAAATACTGGTGAGGATGCAGAGAAAGGGAAACCCTCCTGTACTGCTGGTGGGAATGTAAACTAGTTCAACCATTGTGGAAAACAATATGGAGGTTCCTCAAAAAACTAAAAATAGAAATACCGTTTGACCCAGGAATTCCACTCCTAGGAATTTACCCAAAGAAAACAAGTTCTCAGATTCAAAAAGACATATGCACCCCTATGTTTATCACAGCACTATTTACAATAGCCAAGAAATGGAAGCAACCTTAGTGTCCATCAGTAGATGTATGGATAAAGAAGATGTGGTACATGTACACAATGGAATGCTATTCAGTCACAAGAAGAAAACAAATCCTTCCATTTGCAACAACATGGATGGAGCTAGAGGGTATTATGCTCAGTGAAATAAGTCAGGCAGAGAAAGACAAGTACCAAATTATTTCCCTCATTTGTGGAGTATAACAATGAAGTAAAACTGAAGGAACAAAACAGCAGCAGACTCACTGACTCCAAGAAGGAACTAGCGGTTACCAAAGGGGAGGGGTCGGGGAGGGTGGGTGGAGAGGGAGGGAGAAGGGGATTGAGGGGTATTATGTTTAGTACACATGGTGTGTGTGGGGGGTGTCATGGGGAAGACAGTGTAGCACAGAGAAGACAAGTAGTGACTCTGGCATCTTACTATGCTGATGGACAGTGACTGCAGTGAGGTATGGCGGGAGGGGACTTTATAATATGGGTGAATGCAGTAACCACAATGCTTTTCATGTGAAACCTTCATAAGAGTGTATATCAATAATACCTTAGTAAAAAAAATCTACATAAGAAAAAACATGCTGGGGAGACAATAGCAGAATAGACATGGTTTTTGCATCCTAGAACTTTAAAAGAGTGTCCAAGGCAGCAAAATACATTAAAATTTCATTATCAGAACCACAGCCATTTATATTTTTAAATTAAGGAGAACTGGAAAAGGTAAGGGATTGGGTAACATTCTAAGCTTTTTTCAACTTTAAAGTGCCTTTTTAACAGTACTTGCTAGTATTCTCTATTTCTGTAAGGTTAGACTTTGTACAGTTTCTCATTAGTGCTAGATCACCAGAACAATGCAGTTAATTACAAAGACAACAAAGAAAAGTAAGACTGATTTCCTTCCCTTAATGCTGCATTATATGGACACAATAATTGCCTTTAATTCATCACAGAGATTAAAGCACCCATCAATTTACGTTCTGCATTCTTCCTTTGTTAATATGTATATTGTATACCCAGAAAAAAAATTGAAAAATTTTCCTGTTTTGCAGCATGTGACCTCAGACTGCGTTAGTGGTATGTTTTACATTATCAAACAACCTGAGGTGATAGCAGGAATTGGTTTTGATAGTTGCTCTACTACTTCAGCACAGAGCTAACCATAGGTATCCCGATCCTGAAATATTTGATCTTTAGCGTGGGAGAGTATTCTGATTTCAGTTTTATATTCTAACATTTACTCAAGATATGTGCTCCTCTGATCTATATTTCTAATAATTTAAGTAGGTTAGTTATTTCCCTCAGAAAATCTCAGTAACTTTATACTTATCAAAGTCATAACATAACAAGAACTGAGAATTTATGGTGTTCCAAGACCCGGATGTTGTGGGCTGTGTCACCTACGTTCTTGGTTAGATCACTTCCCATTCTGAAGCAGCATTCCTGCGTGGGCCTGTAACTGCCTGAGGAATGAGAAACAATAGCAGAAAGAAGTGATTAGAGCTCTTTAACAAGAGGACATGGTACGTTTTAGCCTAAGTAGCAAGGAGATGAACTGAAGTCATTCTTTGTCAAAAAGGGAAGCATTTTTCTTTCCTTTATGTGCTGTTATATCCTCTTGGAACATCCTCATAAACTTGCAAACCTGAACTGGATAAAACCTGGACTTGGGCAGCCCATGCCTAAAGTTAACTCTTTGAGAATCCCCCCTCCCTGCTCCCACCCACCGCTGTTGTGAGTACGGGGAATGGCACTTCAGATTGAGATCAAAGCTGCCTGAGGTTAAACGTGAACGTTTTGAAAGATGGAATAAATGCCAAAAACTGTTTTGACAGTGCATCAGTATGTTAGGTAGCCTTGAAATACTTTATAGAGTGAGGGAGCTTTCCTATTACACCAGGCAGGAGACCCCTGGGTCGAAGGCACAGCTGTATTTATTATTACATGTATCATGTTGCTCCTGGTCTCAAGAGGGAGCTCCACATGTTGAATAAAAACAAAGCAACTTTTTATATGGAGAAGCACTGTTGACATTTGTCATCATTTCTGCTTTTGAATTTTTGTTTTATGTGTCTGCCCTGAGATAGGGCCAGAGACGATGTGGCTGGTAAACAAGATGTCGTGGAACACTGTAAGGAATGTTCTTTATGAATGGTTTTCAGTTAGCGATCTAAATGTTGACTGATGGACTCTTGTCTGCAGTTTGGCACACAGCAAAACTGCTCTATCAGATGGAAGATCTTGTGCACACCAAATCCTACTAAGTTTATCCTAGAATTATTAACTGTGTAGATATTCTGGTCTTTAGGTTTTGTGAAGAATAGCTTTTTGTACTGTCTGTCCTCTGGGTTATACCCACCACACCGATTTACACACAACTCCTTGCAGCATGTTAGCATTTCATGGTGAGAGAGTGGAAAGTGTTCCCATGACACAAAACCCTTTATTTAAAGGGTACTGTGGGGTAAATAATAGTTTTCCACTACAAATGATGTCATTATGTTCTCTACAATGGAGGTGATTATATTTGATGATGATATATTTGAACTGACATGATTGAACATATGTTATTTGAGCAATAAAAATTTGGTAAGCCATGCCTTCTTAAGTAATTAATGTATGCCTAGGGTAGGATAAGAGAAAAGGGTGATTACTGTTCATTCATAAAAAGAGCAAAATCTGAAAAGATGGAGGTTTGAAAGTACCATATTGTTCATGTAAGCAGGATTTACACAGAAGGCTAACCTGTGTGCAGAGCAGCCTGTTGCCTTTGAAAGTTCCCCTTGTAGGCACAACTTTGCTGAGCGCATTTCTACTGAAATCCTGTTAAACATTTCTTGCAGCTCAGGAAGAATGGCCTGCCTTCAGTTTTGCAAGTAAGGAGGTCTTTTTGTTGTAGAGGAGCTCCCTACCCTGCTTCTTGACTTGGACGAGTCTTAGTTTTGCTGGGACTTGATGTGCCCTCTTTAACGAGCTTGAAATACTGCTGTCTGTTGGTAATCAAATTCAGTCCAAAAACTATTTTTGAGCATCCACCACCTAAGAGACACTGTGCTAGACCTTGGTGGGGATACAGAGCTCTTTGCATTTATAGCCTAGCTTGGAGACAGCCTTGAACTTACAAAAACACAGGGCAGTGCGTTTTAGGTTGTAGAGGTAAGAAAGTAAAAGTTAGCTCAGACTGAGAAAATATAAATCTGCCTTGCCCTTCCTCGGACACAGATAAAGCCAGCTGCCATGTTATCAGGCAACAATATTTTTCACAAGGACATACTGCAGCTGAAAGGGTCCACAACTCCCTTACTGAGAAACTTTTTTCTAAATTGTAGGCTATCGGGAATTTTGCTATTTCAAACTGTATCAGTAAGAACTAAATACCCCACTTTCACATAATTTACTTTGACACATAGAAGTCGCCTTGATTTCTAAATGAGGTGCAGAGCTTCAGATACAGGTTTTTGGGCCACAACGTTCCACATCTAAACTTTGTAGTTTCTAAGGGTACGGGACCCTAAGTCCTATTTGCAGGCCAGATCTGATGTTCACCCTTTACACACAATGCTGATTTATTTAAATTTCACCCTTTCCCCAAATCTTACAATTTTCTACATTTCCCCTATGGGCAGTCTCCATAGTAATGGGTCAATAAACTTGCCCTTGTCAGACGCTCAGTTTGCTCCTGGACCTCTTAGGCTGATTGGGCTAGGAAAGAAGTGTATTCCAAGTACAAGAACAAAAAGATAGGGAAACTGGTTGTAATTGAGAGTTCAGGAACACTTCAAGAAGGGAGTTGCGTTAATTTATTAGATGTCACTCTTTAACAGTTTATTTGATACTACAGATACAAGACCAAGTAAACGGAACTGATGTTTTCTATTTTGACAATTCTCAATTTAACTGTGAAGATGTGCATGTGATGTATTTATAAAATATTAACATTACATATATCCCTGTATCCTGTTTTTTACTTTTAATGGTTTTGTGTGTAGATACTTTTCTCCCACGAAGTAATATCTCTTCCTGGAGGTTGCAGTGTGTGCTTAAAATTCCATGTCGTGTACTTTGACATGTTATGCATATAGTAGATGTTAAGGAAATACTTTCCACATTGAATCAAAGAAGCTTCATGTCTTAGCTGTTTTCTTGAGACTCCCCAAGTTTGAAACCTAACAGATTATGGTATCCTCTTTATCACAGTTCCACCTCTGCCCAATAAAGCACAAATTACCCGTAGGCAATGAGGCACTGGGCAATTGAAGCTTCCTATAGCTCCATTTGTCTGCAGTCACATAAATGTCAATGGAGAGCTGTGCTTGTCATAATGTGTAGATAAGCTTCCCCCACCTCCTTAGCAGCATCGTTAGAGATGAAATAGATGCACAGGGACTCAAAGAGGTGATAATTGTCAGATTCCACTCTAAGATCATTTGCAGTTGAAAATGTGCAGAAGTAAATACACAATTCCTCACCCCAACCTGATTTGTCTTTCAGACCTTTGCTCATTTACTTTTGTTCATCTACCACTTTGGCTGAGTCACCATGAAATGAACCATTAATTAAAAGCAGCTCAGAAGAATCACTGAAGACATGAGTAGATCTGAACATGCCAGCATCGAAAAAGCAGTCCTCGTTTACTCATTTGCCATCAAGGTGGAGGATCGGTAGAAGAATGGAAATCTCTGGCTCCCAGTGGCTGCAAGGGAATCTGTGTCATCGACCAACCTCTGTCTAAAGTAACACTTTTACTTACTTGAAACTTATGTATATAGGTATTTATCAACCCAGAAGAGGTAGGAAGTAATAGAGAAAAATTCTGAGTAACCGGAAAGGATTTGATAAAAGTCCACATTCTGAACTAGCTTGTGCTCCTTCCCATGCAGTTCTGAGAGCTCTGCTATCTGGTATTTGGTCCCTGATGAATATCAGTGTATTAGATTTTGAGCCAGTGACGAGGGACTTACCCGCAATCCTGTCCCCACATTCCCGTGGGCTCCCCAAATGGTGTGATGAAGCAGGATCGCATCAGTGAGAACACGCCTGCGACAGTCTTATCCCTGCCCCCCCCCCCCCCCCCCGCCATTAAGGGAGGTGACGGACCAAAGAGAGGGAATCCCAGTTGGCTCTGTTAGAGTGCATTGTGATCTAACTGTTTTGTGGTCTAATCAGGTTTTTTAAATGTGTAATGTTACTCATTGCATCTCAAGTCATTTCACAGTTCCTGTCCTCGATCACAGCTCAACGTGGGCAGGGCTGGCCCACCAACTTAGGGCAAAAGGCCCAGGCCTACCCTCTGCCCTCTTGCCTTCTTGCCCAGCACCTGCTAACTGTCCTCTTCCCATGAGTTGTTGCTGCCAATCCAGTTCCCAACCTCCGATTCATTGTGGCCAGATGGACAAGAGGTAGGGAGGCCCTGCTGACAGAGCAGCCGGCCTGGGCTCTGCCCAGTGCTGAGTCTGCTGGGAGAGCCTTCTGTGTCTCTGTGTGCAGGCGTCGCGCCCCCAGGCCCCTGAAAGGCTCACTCCTGCAGGGCAGCCCCGACGAACTGTGGATCCGCATCTCACGTACTTTCCCAGGCCTCCAACGCTGAGACCATCCAGCTGGCCACTGGAGGAAAAGACACAGACATCTCCACGTATCAGGAAATTCTCTCTTAGTGGCCGAGGGCCTACGTGCACGTTAAAATGAAAAATACCTGAGGCTTCCAGTCATGATCCTAAGTCCCAATTCTGATAATTTTTCCACAAAGATTAAATTCTGTTCAATAAATTGCATTGGTTTTAAAGTGGTTAATAGCAAGTACTTAAAGGAGTTTATTTTTTGCTACCTGTAAAATGAGGCTGCCAAGTACTTGAAGATATAATCACTACCTATTGAGCACCTATTGCCAGGCAATGTTTTATATACTTCACATTTAACCGTAACGACCAGCTCGTGAACTGGGCATTCCTAGCTATATCTGGAGAGGAGACAGTTGAAGCTTAGCAAGCATAACAGATCCTTTTGGATACAATTAACAGAAAAATCCAATTCGAGTGGATTAATTAAATAAATAAGAACATCACCTTACTTTGAAGCAGTCTGTAGGTAGCAGCTCAGGGACCGATTGACTCAGTGGTCCACCAAATTAGGGGCCCGGTCTTCTCCACTTTTGTGCTGTGCCTGTCTCTGCATGGAGGCTCTGGCCTCAGGCTGTCTCCTCCCATGGCTGACAGAGGACAGCGGCTGCTTCAGGTCTCCCATCCTGACAATAATCAAATCCAGCAGCAGAGGAGACATCTCTTCCTGGGTGGTCTTTTTTAAGAAAAAGAAAAATGCCCTCCCAGCCGAGTTCTCCTTAGGTCTCAGTAGCCGAATGACAGCTCACGTCCATCCTAAGTTGCACGGCTCTCAGTGACTGGCTCATGAGAGAGCCAGTGGGCAGGTGGGACTTATGGAAACAAAACTGGCTATTGGGAGTGGGTGGTGTGTGTGTGCACGTTGGGTGGTTGGATACGCAACCCGCAGTGGCTGCTGCAGCCAGAGCACAGGACTTCCAGCTCTGTGGGCCTCATCCCGACCCCGGGCTTGGCTCACTCCCCAAGCTCACAGGAGGCTTTACTGCAGGTGTCTATTATGAAAAGCATCACTGGAACAAATCCTAATTTTTGAGAGATTTACACTTGTAATTATATTTGGGTAAGTACTAAAACGTTCTCTATCTGAACATTGGCCAAGTGGTGTGCACAAGTGGTCTTGAAGAGCGTGACTTCCTAGCAACAGGATAACAGTTTAAGACTTGATTCCTCTGACTGGGGTCAATAGTCTTTTCTTACATAGTGTCCCTCTCACCGTCCTTACTGAGTGGCTTTGGGAAGGTAGACAGATTGACGAAGCCCCTCAAGTTCAGGCTGATGGATATAGACTTTTATTTTCCCTAAGGAATGTGGAATCATTGGATATTTTAACTAGAGAAAACATGACTCCAGCTGTGATTTAGAAAGACTAATTTGTCAGAATGGATGAGAAGAATTGATAGAAAAATGAGTGGTTTTACATTTGCAGGAGGTATGCCTCTAGACCACCAAGTCCGTCATGCAAGAAATGCCCGTTTCTTTATTTTCTTTAGGTTGAATTTCCAGTTTCATTCTTCTGGGCTGATAGGAAATTCATTCTGAATCATTATTCAGCACTCCTTCCTTCCCAAAGATGATTTCCAATCTGGAAATATTCCTAGGTGCCTGGGGGGCTTGGGAGGGCCTCTAACCTCTGCTCCATCTGTAAAGCCTGGTGGCCTCCCATGGCTTAGGGAAGGGGACACTCAATCATGTCTAAGAGCTGTGGGGCCCAGAGCCGAGGTGCCCTGTGGACACCTCACAGCTGTCTCCTCAGACGTCACCATGTTTCCTCCTGGGGGGGTTCCAACAATACTCAGGTAACCACTCCCATCACCCTCCCTCAGTCTCTGACCTCTTTTTAAACTTGAGATTCAGTGAAATGCATAGACCGTTTATGTAGAGTTTTATGTGTTTGTATAAACGGAATACCCATATGACCACATCCCAATCAAGATATACAATATTCCTTTCACTCCAGAAAGTTCCCTAGTGTCCCCTTCCAGTCCATTCCTCCCCTGCCCCAAGGCAGCCACTTTTCTGAGTTATAGTTCCAGGAGTTCATATAAACACAATCCTTCAGCTTCTTTCACTGAAGAGTCTGTGAGACCATCCATATTGGGTATATTAATATGTATTTTTTTTTTTTTTTTGCTTAGTGAATAATATTTCACTTTTATTTTCTAAGTCTTTCCCTGTCTCCCCTCTTCACTTGTTGCCCTCAAAGGCATTAAGCATGCTTTCTCCAATAAAACCAGAGAGGCTTTCACTGAGGGCCAGGGCAGCACAAGGTGTTCGGCTGTCTTCATGCCCAAGTGGAGGGAAGAGGCAACATGAAAACACACAGATCAGTATCTCAGCCAGTTAGCCTGCTGCAGTCATCCCCCGAAGAGTGGAGCCTGGGGACAGGCTGGAGGGAGGGGTTGGGAGAAAGCGAGCACAGAGGGGCAGCGATGGAGTTGGGTCAGTTCGGCGTGGGCAGAGGTGGGTGGCGACACCGTGACGGGGCTGGGGTGAGGACGGTTGTCATTGCCAATAGCAGAAACAGGAATAGAGCAACAATGAGTTCAGTTGGTACCTGCTAATTCTGAGGGATGCATGGAAGGTAACCCTGGAAATGTCCATAGGCAGGTGGAGATAGAGCTCTCCAGTTCAAGAGCATCTGCAGAACTGAACTGTCACGTGCACAGAGAATTGAATGCTGGAATCTTGAAAAAGGAAGGTTAAGGGAGGGGAGTAAGCCAAAGACAGGGCAGCAGGCTCATGGAAGAAGGAGTCAAAGAGCAAGGATGGGTAGGGCACAGTATTAGGCCATGAGTGGAGTATCTTGGGAACTGGGAAAGCAGAGGGTATGAAGGAAATAGCTGGTGAACATGCTGAAATATGCCGAGTTGACCAAGGTGAAGACTGAGTAAATGCTCATTAATTCCTCAGCTGGAAGCTCACTGGTGGCTGTGAGGGATCCACTTCAGCAGAGACGTGGAATTCAAGAGGGTGATTAGGAGCTGGGAGAAAGAGAGGGTACTGGGGCAGATCCAATGATTGTAAAGAGCTTTTCTCAGGAAACATGTGCTTAGAGGAGTAAGAAAGGGCTCCATGGCAGCATGAGGAGTGAGGAAATGCTGAGGACAGGTGGCATGGGTTTGTCCCCCCAGGAAGCCTGGCCCATGCCCATGGGCTGGGCAAGGAGACAGGCTGAGAGAGAAAGGATTCTGACTCAGGTTCCCAGAAGAGGTGAGACAGTGGGATGGAAGTGCGAGGGGGTGGGTGAGCTCTGGAAGAGTGGCAGGTCTTCCTGGGTGCGGATGGGGCATTTCCAGCTCTGTGGCCTGTCCTCGGCATGACACGGCTCCCTAAGAAATGTTTTGTTCTATATACTCTGAATATGTACAGTTTATCAAATGTCCCCTTTAGGGTTCAGGAGGTTGGATTTCATAGCAGCACATAGGAGCCCTCCCCACTTGCACAAGGCTACGTGATGGGGAATGTAGCCTTGGGGACACCCTCCCAGAGTCGATCTGTAAGCACTCTATTGTGTTGTGGCACATGGCAGCAAGCCCTAGGTTAGGAAGCAAGCTGTGATGTGTTAATAAGAGACATCAGGCACATGTCCTTTGATCAGATTAATCAGTGATGGAGCTACCTGGCATTAGCCATCGAGATTAACATTGGCTGAGGAGGCTGGCAAGGCGAGCACGGGAAAGGCCAGACTCTGAATTCAGAAGCACTTCTTGTTTGCATGCAGTTTCAGAATTGTATCTGTAGCACCAACGGGACTCCCAGAAGACCGAACCGGCCTTGCAGTCAATACGATGCTTGTGAACACATGGGTTGGGCTAGAATGATTCTATGCTCCCTGAGTGCCCACCTGCTGTGGTACAGGGAGGCAGAAATGCTCTGATGTTTTTTTACTTGACCCTCAAGACCTTGGTTGTGTCTGGAGGGTTAGAAGTTGCTAGAAGACTGACTGTCTCTTAAAGGGATGCTATATTTTTTGAAAACCTAGCAAGTGTTCTCAGTATGGCTAATTTAACAGGCCCAAATATACACAGACTGAAATGTAAATATATTTGTTGACCTAGGCAGAGGACACTGGTGCAAGGCTGCCCCACCCATTCCCCTTGTGGTGGCTTCTTCATCCCAAGGCACAGATACTATCACTGACACCACTAGAAGAGTGGCCCTTCCCACCTCTTTCCCAAACCTGAGCACCTTAAGGCTTTTTGTCAGTTCCTTCTTACAATGGCCTAAGCTCAGACCACCTGTGGTGTGTGCTATAGGTGTTAACATACAAAAGAATAAGCAATATATCCAGGAGGCTAGCTTTCTGGAAGATTTCTATACTCACGGACACTAATTTTTCTAAGTGTTTAGAAATCAGTTTCTACAGTTCTACGAAAGCACACTGAGTGAGGGTGGTTCAGAAACGTGGCAGCAATGGTGTGTCTACTCCCAGCTTCCACCTTCCTTCCCTCCTCCCACCATGATCCTGGGTTTTTTCGTATGTGTATGAACGCCCCTGACTGGTGGGATGGGGCACAGTGCTAAGCCCCTGGAAGATGTGCTCCAGGCCTCTGGGAACTCATGCTCTATGACAGATGGTGGCAAATTAAACTGGCAATTGAAAAAGCCAGAGCATTTCCAGTGCCTCTGCTAGAGGAGTGATTCCAGAGTGGGGAGGCAGGGAAGACAAGTAGCTGGGAAGTGGCCAAAACCATTTGGTGCTCAACATGGATTTGGTCAATAAATGCTTCCTGAACATCTAAGGAGAAGCCATTCCAGATTCTATAGGTGCACAAAGATCAGGGACCTACATTTTGTGCTGTATGTAGGAAGACTGACAGCACACAGAGGTGTTCATGGACTATTCCAGGCTGGGTAGAAGTGGGAAAAGGGGCTTATGCAACAGTGGGATGAAAATTACAGCTGTCATACAATAATATGGTAATATGTGTTAATGGGTAGGTCTTGGATGACATGGAGGATGAGAGAAGCAAAATTCTGTGGCTGGAAGGGACATTAGACAATCCCCTCAATTTATAGATGAGGAAATTGAAGCCACTCCTCAGCAAGATGAAGTGGGTTGTTCAAGGTCAAGGTCACTCAGTTATTTGGTGCTCAGGGACTGATAGTACCAGTACTAACACTCGGAGTAACAATAGCAACAATACTATGAACGATAGTAATAATAATATACTAATAATGCTACTATTGATAGTACTAACAGTGCTACTAATAGCTAAGATTAAAGAACACTTGTTAGTCTAGGTGATGTAGGTATCCGGGCAGACCTCAGAGATTCCGCAGGCTTGGTTCCAGACCACTGTAATAAACGAATATCACAATTAAGTGAGTCAACTGAATTTTTTGGTCTCTCAGTGCCATGTAAAAGTTATGTTTGTACTATACTGTCCTCTATTAACTGGGCAATAGCATTATGCCTAAAATGTACATGCCTTAATTTAAAAAATAATTTATTTCTAAAAAAGGCTAACCGTCATCAGACTTTCAGCTGTCGTCTCTTAGCTGGAGGAGGGTCTCGCCTTGATGGTGATGTCCACTGACTGATCAGGGTGGTGTCTGCTAAAGGCTGTGGCGACTTCTCCAAGACCACAGTGACGTTTGCCACATCGACTGACTCTTCCTTTCACAAAGGATTCCTCTGTAGGGTATGATGCTGTTTGATAGCATTTTACCCACAGAACCTCTTTCAAAGTTGGAGTCAATCCTCTCATACCCTGTTGGTTTTATCAACCAAGTGTGTATAATATTCTAAATCCTTTGTTGTCATTCAACAGTCTTCACAGCATCGTCACCAGGGGTAGATTCCATTTCAAGAAACCACTCTCTTTGCTCATCCATAAGAAGCAGCTCCTCCTCTGAGCCACGTCGCAGGTGTGTGGGGCAGGGTCCTAGGGAAGAGGAGCGGGAGGCTAGCTCCGGAGGTGTGTGAAGTCTTATCCTGAGATCGCAGCCACTCTCTTGCTATTTCTACCATGCCTGCAGTGACTTCCTCACTGAAGTTTTGAACCCCTCAAAGTCACCCATGAGGGCTGGAATAACTTCTTCCAAACTGCTGTTCATATTGGTATTTTGACCTCTTCCCATGAATTATGAATGTTCTTAATGGCATCTAGAAAGTGAATCTTTTCCGGAAGGGTTTCAACTTATTTTGTCAAGATCCATCAGAGGAATGAATATCTATGGTAGCTATAGGCTGAAATGTTTTCTTCATTAATAAGACTTGAAAGTCAAAATAACTTCTTGGTCCATGGGTTGCAGAATGGACGCTGTGTTAGCAGGCATGCAAACAGCATTCATCTCATTGACCATCTCCATCAGAGCTCTTGGGTGGCCAGGGGCATTGTTAATGAGCAGTCATATTTTGAAGGAAAATATTTTTCTGAGCAGTAAATATCGAACTAGTAATGGAAACACTCTGGCTGCTCCACCTGTTACCCACAGTGGCTCTGATTGTTCTGATGCAGAGTGAGTGTCTCCTTCCTCCATAACCATCACGTCCTACCCCAAGCTCTTTGCATCATGAACAATGATTGGAGGGAAACTGCTCTTCAGCAGGGGCAGAGATGTAGCCACCTCCCTTGCAAGAACCTTTTAAACAGTCCCCAGGAGAAGTTGGTTTATCTCCCTGTTGACCCCAGATATTATACAGAGTATGGAAATCCCAGGATGTTTTTGACTACAAGTGACTTTTCACTTCTGTTATGTCCCTGGGTCATTGATCTACCAGGGGACCTCAGAGGTCTACCAGCCCTGGTGTCAGGATCTACTGATAGATCTTCATCATATCTGTGTGTGCACGTGGGTGTCTACCTTAAGTAAACACCAGAGTCAGCTTCAGGAGCAAAGGGGAGTTCCCTGCTGGACACAGTGCCATGAATGAAGTCCAAGGGTCAGCATGCAGCCTGGGACATGGAATGCTCTGGAACACAGGCAGAAAGGTCTCTGCAGTGTGCTCTGCTCTTGGCCCGCCAGCCTTGCTTCTGTTCCTGGGCACACCTCAGCACCGTAGTCCACCTCACCCCAGGCCTAGCCACACCCATTCATGGTTTCTGAATATGGATTCCAAAGACCGAACCCCAAGAGAGCAGGAATCTGGCTGCCCCCTTGAGTGAGCCCACCTGCGGCGGGGGACTTGTCGCACAAACACGGCGGAACCTGCCACTCCTGAAGGGGGTGCGGAGCCACAGCGGAGGGCACTGTGGTGGACTGGGGAGAGGACCCCACAAAGGATCAAAGACAGTGTGTGAACGTGTCTGTGGGGGTGGACTTTGGAAGAAGGCTTTGGAATGAGGAATGCCTAGATTTCTGAAGATACGACTCATAGACAAATGTCCATGAGAAAGAGAAGCAAGAATCACACTTTCGGAGGAAGAGAACAGTCAGTGAGTAGCTGTTTGAATTAATTGCAAACTGGATAAAGGAGGCCAGAGGACAAGGAAGCCTTTTCTAGATGCTTCTGGTTGGTTCTAGGAACAACTGTCTGTATGTGGCAAATATTAATTTAAGGGAATCAGCCCATATTTGAATGCCAAGCTCTCCTTCCATCTTGGAGTAATATTTCCCTTGGCATATGCTGCTAGAGAAACTGCCCTCGAAGTTCATTTCCGAACACAGGATGTAAGCAATCTCCCAAATATCCACCAGATGGTACCTTCCTACCAGAAATTAGGTGTCAGGTTGTGGAAATCCAGGTTGTTCCATCCCACAGACAAGCTATAGAATCAGACTCCTGCCCTGGCCACCACCGTGAAAGGAAGGAAAGCTGGTAAGAACCAATCTCCAGTGGTGGTGGTGGGGCCCCCTCATTTTTATTTTCAAGAGTAGGGAACAGAATCTGAAGTGGCCTCTCTGTGGTGGGGAGAGCCATGCTGCAGATGTGTGGAGCGGGGTCCTAGGGAGGAGGACCGGGAGGCTAGCTCCGGAAGGGCCTGGTCATGAAAGTCCTCAGTGATGCCTTTGTGTTATCCCACTGGTTGCCAAATGCCCGGGGGCCTGCACTGTGCCATGGCAGCACTCCAGAATTCCGGCCGTTTGCCCCGTAAAAGAAAGCCTTTGTTGGAGAGACTTCCTCATTTGTTCAACAACTTGGATGCTAAGGTCTGAGCTGTGATCTCCCAGGGATGTTCAGCGTCCTTGGCCTGGGGAATGTCGTTCATGTTGACCATAGGGCGACCACTGTGTCCTGGACTGCTGGGCACTTTCCTGCTTGCAGCCCTGTGAGTAAAGCAAGCCTGGATGGTCGGCCGTCCTGGTTGCCTGGAATGTACACAGTGGGGACTGGGCTTGACCTTCACACTCAGCAAGCTGGGTAATTTGGGGCAGTGGGATAATATTTCCAAATGATAAATCATCTCATTGCTGGCATTTTCTTACCAGACCCCCTTTAGTCTCCATTTAGCCAGTAAGACATGCATCAGGACAGGCAAAGTTCTGGAGAAAAAGGCTCTTTTCTTGGCTTCTGAGTTTTTCAGAAGTTTAAATGTTAGCCAATAGATTTAGAAGAACAGAAAATGTATTTATTTGTGGTAATTAAACACAACTTTCCCAGGCTGGGGCGAGAGAGGCGAGTGGCTGTGGGTGAGGACAAATTGGGTGCCCGTGGGCCTCTGAGCAGGGAGGCCACTTTCCTCCATCCGCCTTCAGCCCAGCTCCCTGGGGAGGGCTGGTCTGTGGGAACTTGGGGTGAGGGCCCTAAGCCCCCTTTGCTGGGGAGAACATGAAAAGGGGGTGAAGATCTCAGAGAGGAGAGGCCTGGACCTCATCCCAGAGCAGAGCACCAGGGAGACCAGGGGCCTTGCAGAGGCACGGAGCCAGCTGGGGCCGTCTGGGCTTGCAGGTGCCTCTCAGAGAATCGGTTGCACAGTGTCCCTTCTAAATTCATGTCCACGTGTCCACCATGTGACCTGATTTGGAAATAGTCTTTGCAGGGTTATCATACTGCATTAAGGTGGGCCCTAATCCAATGGTTTAGTGTCCTTACAAGAAAGGGGAGATTATAAGAAAAGGGAGATTTGAGCTGATGGACAATGACTGTAACGGGGTTGGTTGGGGGGACCTGATGAAGGGGGTAGTTTAATAACCATAGTATTGCATATGTAATCGTAGATTAATGATACCAAAATAAATTATAAAAAAAGAAAAAAGAAAAGGGAGATTTGGACACAGAGATGCACACACACAAGGAAGCTGGAGGCAGAGACAGGAGGGATGCAGCCAGCAGCCACAGAAGGCCAGGACTGCGGCACCACAGGCGAAGAGGCGAGGAAGGCTTCTTCCCAGAGCCTGGCCCTGCTGACATCTGGACGTCGGACTGAAGCCCCTCGAACATGCGACGATAAACTTCTGTTATTTCACACCACCCGGCCGGCTCTCCGGGTTGGCAGTCCTGGCGAGCGAGTCCGGAGGGGAACAAGGACGATGGAGGGCAGTTAGTGTGAGTCACAACCTGAGAAGCAGGCGTGGGGCGGAGGTCCCTGTAGACGGCAGTGTGGGGAGGCCTCGCATGGAGGGGCCCACGCTGGCACGAGTGTCTGCAGCGGGAGTCCTTCCCACGACAGGAAGAATGAGGCCTGAAATGGAAATCGAGTGCGAAAAAAGAAAAATTACTTAAAAAAGTGCTTTACTGCTTGGGTTTGTGGACTAAAATTTAATATCCATTACATACCCATTCTCTTATTTAAGTCTCTGAAGACGGAGGGCCATTGTCCACATTTGACGGTCACGGAGCTAAGGCTTAGGCACTTAGGACTGACTGAGGGACGGAGTTGGCTGAGACGCAGCCGAGGCCACTGGGTGGTTCGCGTGGGATTCAAGCTCACTGCTGCCCGCTTACCAAGTCCTCATACTACTTATTATCACTTCCACGTGTTCCTGTTACGTGCCTGATATGTGCCAAACTGAGCTGGGCATTGTGCCCTAGACACAACCTTGTACTTCCTCCGAGAGCCCTAGGTCAGGTTCATCTGTGCTGACCAGGTCCTCCCTTCCCGTTTCCATCAAATCCTATTCATCAGTCCAGGCCCAGCTCTGGAAGCCATTCCAAGCCTCCCAAATCCTTTGTCATCTCCTTTAGAACGGTGGCAATTTTTTGGAGTAGTTTTGGTGGCAGCCCCATTGCACCTTAGAGTTCTTGTGCCCCAGGTTATACTGGCATGGTGACCCCCTGGCAGGGCTCAGTGCAGGCCTGTTGATCTGGTGTAGTCTTTGCTAAAAATGCACTGTATTCCACAATGCGCTATGGACAGTACTTCCTGGTTTGTGACCAATGCAGGCTGCTAGATGCTCTGGTCCAGTGGACAGAAGGATCTGTCATCAGGACTGGAGTGCCATAGGGACTTATGGGTGTGGCCTGTGACTTTCCAGAAAGGTGAAGGCAGAACATGCATTTGGAACCACTCTGAAGACCTGGTCTGCCTGCCGTGGGGGGCTGTGGGGGAGAGGCTCTGGCCTCCCTGATAGACGGGAGTGGGTTCTGCAAGCACTCAGGTGGCCTGATTTCAACACCTTGCTGACTCTTTTACTCTCGTATCTTCCTCTGCAGATGCCAAAATCCCCCGAACTGGCCATACACACACCTGCCTTCTGGAATAAGAGATAAGACCTGCAAGACAGAATTTCCTGGGAGAAGGAGTGATTTAAATTCTCACTGAGGTCTAAGCTACTGACAACAGATTTTTTTCCCCGAGAATGGGCTTAACTAAGAGGAGGAAGTCAGGTCAGGAGAGAGCAGAAGGACCCTGAGCTGGCCCGTTGTCCAGGCGGGGTGGTCGGAAAAGCAGCAGCAGTGGACGGCAGGGAAGAAGACCTGGGACCCGAAGGTGAGGTCTACCTACGGCCTTTTTTTTGCATTGTCCCTATCTGCTTCTGACATTCAACACTAACAGGTCTGACTTTTGATTTCATAAACCTAAGAAGTAATTTTCTGAAAACATTTCGGAATACCAGAGGGTTGCCATCATTTATTTGATTAAATAAGAAAGTTAATAAAGAAACAAAACTAAACCCCTACCACATACAGTTCCCATCATTTTAGAAAAGAAAGGATATTTTAATGACGAAACATTGGGAAAGACAATCTCAGAATAAAGGATATTCCTTTAAATTGGATGAATATAGGTTTATGGGGAAAAATGACTTTCTCTTCTGTGGGCCCAGGAAAAAGTCGGCAGAGACTGCCATCCCAGTACCAACTGGTTTTGAGAATCACACCCACATGCTGCCCCCTGGTGGCTAAAAGAAGTTACTGTAGCTGCTAACGGGGTCTCACCTTTACGTAAGAGACTTGTTCCATCAATTACATTCTATATTTGTTTAACACCCACCATGTGCTGAGGGGAGTTCCTGTGGGGTGAGGACAATGAAGATAAGAGAGCCAGGCCCTGGCTACCAAGGATATTTCCTATAACGTTCACATCTCAAACAAAAGCTAACAAAAACGTTTGGGTTTGTAGGTTGAAACGTCAACTCCCCACCCTGTTGCTTTCACTTCGCCTCAGGGCCTTACCCCCTGCCCGCCAGAGGCTCAGGAGGGGACCGCCGTCCGCATGGGAATGCGATCCATCTCTCAGAGCGAAAGCTGGCCACCTGGTGTTTTACCCCCGCTCTGCCCCAGGACCTGGGCCCCCGTGGGCTGATGGGGCTGGAAAGCGACAGTGCAGAGGACACAGGACAGTGCCGCCCCCCCTCCCCCCCCCAGGGCTTTCCTGCTTGCAGCTCTGGCGAGACGCTCCCACCCCGTCCAGTGCAGACAGACCTGGTCCTCGGACCGAGTGGCCCCGAATGGGTGTTCTAAATACCTGTGTGGCCATCTCTAGGTTGGGCAAGCCTACTTGTCCATGAAGTTCTCCAATGCCTACTCCAAACCCACAGTGACTTCTGTACCCCCAGGACTACTACCATCATTTTTCTTTTATTTTCCAAGTGGACAAGAAATTCCCTATGGCTGAGCTCGTGTTTTACCTGTTTTCTATCTATCTCTTCCTCTCAAATCACATCCTAGTGCTCTCATTTTCTCTCTTATTATGCAGCGAAGTGGCCTCCTTCCTTCCAAATACCAGGGCTACTCCTAAGCTCATTAAAATATTGTCTCATCAACGATGGGAAATGGTTAAGTCAGTTTAGGCTAAGTTATTCAGCTGTAACAAACAATCTCCAAGTCTCTATAGCTTAAAATCACAAAGGTTCATTTCTTCCTAATGCTACATGACTCAGGTGGGCCTCTTAGGGGTACAGTTGCCAGAATTTGCAAGGAAAAATACAGGATGCCAGTTACATCTGAATTTCAAATAATCAATGTTTTTTTTCCCTTAGTTTAAGTATGTCCCCCAAAAGTCATACTAAAAATGATTGTTATTATTTTTCCTGAAATTCAAATTGACATCCTATATTTTATCTGACAACCCTACTTGGGGACTCTGCCCCATATCCCCATCTGGCCTCAGGCCAACAGTGCCTCCACTCTCTATCACAGGAAGAAAGGGGATGAGGTGATTTGCACACGGGCTCTTCAGGTTTTCTTTGGGAAGTAGTACACATTATCTCCAATGGTTGAAGTGAGTCATTTGGGTATTCTTAACCCCAAAGGGGTCGGGAGTGCAGTCCCACCGTGTGTGGGAGGGAGAGTACCAGGTTATTTGTGAATATTCCCAAGTCACTGCCCTTGTGAGATGTATTCTGATAATAGCTGCTAAGAAAATATTACTTTTCCATCTTATTGTAATAAATTACATCAAGTATAATCTTTACCTTTGTGATTTCTATCTAATGGCTTCTATTGATTCCTAGTAAGCAGGAAAAGCTTTCCATATCCATTTAAACACACGAGGACAACTAAAGTCTCCCTCACCTTTCCTTCTGTGCGTCAAACACCATTCCTTGTTCTCCCTGTACTTTCCTCTGTTTACCATCTGGTCACTATTGACTTGGTTTTATCTGACTGTTAAGTGAATGCAGTGGGAAAAAGAAAAGAAGCAGTTTCTTGTAAGGATAAACCAAAGAGGACTTTTCCCAGAAGCTTTTCTTTGTTCACCAGCATTGCTAAAAGAGCAGCAGATTTGCAGCCCTCGGCTATAGGAGAAGTTCCTGGGGAACCGAGGCACTGAAACTGGTAGACTTCTCCTCCGGAGATTCTGATTCAGTTGGCCTTGACGGGGTCTGGGTGTCTGTACTTTTTCACAGTTTTGTGCTGGTTAACCATAGCTACATAGCAACCTGAAACTAAGGGGCTCAAAGCAAAAGTAGTCATTTTATTATTATCTATCCTGGTTCTGGAGGCTGACTAGAATCAAACATAAGAAACCAACTAATGTTTTAAGAGAAATATATGGGTAAAGAAGCCACTGGCTTGGAATAAAAGAGACCATGCCCTTCTGGCACTTAAAATCACCTCTGAACAACCTTTTATAGGAAACAGGCTGAGAGCCCTGCTCAGCCCCCAAAGGAAACCCTAATCGTTTTTAGATACAGCTAAGGACCGTAGTGAAAAAGGAAAGGTGTTCCTTGGGCAGGGCCAAGGACGGTGGAGAACAGTGCCTGGGGAGCGTCTCCCGGGGGAAGAATCAGCAGGGGCTAAGCAAGGCGCGTGCCCCAGCCCCAGGGGAGGGCTGCTCACCATGTCTGCGTGAGGGACTCGTGGATTAGTGTGGGTCAGTGACTGCTGGATGCCTCCCATGCTTCCGCTTCCAAGTGGGAGAGTTTATTGGGTCCCTGTTCCTAATCACAGATTGGGTTTGTGTGTGGGAGCAGCATTTACTTAATTTTTAGGTGTCCCCATCCCCAGGAGGTGCGGCCAAACCTGCCATAGAGGCGCTTGGGCCCGTGGACAGACCCTGGCCTTTGAGCTCAGGGCAGCATCTGAAGGGGGTTTTAGGTCGTCTCTCTCGGGAAAGGGGAAGTGGCCTCTCCTGCAAGGGAGGGGACTGCAGGTGTGGTGTCCAGGGGACAGATTGTGGTGGATTATATTAACCTTCTCCAAACAGTGTGCCGTCCGTCCTCCTCTGCAGGGTCTTTCCCGGTGGGGGGAGGGTTCTACCTTCCGGCTCTACTGAATCCAGTGTGACCTTTGACTTGCTTTGTGACCAATGACGTGCGAGTGTCAGAGGTGGCAGCGTCCATCACCGAGCGGGGGCGCTAAGCATCGCTGTGCTCACTTCCCTCCTGCTGTGGCAGCCGGCCGCTGCAGCGAGAGGCCGCCGCAGCCGCCATGGAGGCCTCGTAGGAAAAACTCACCTTCCATTGCTGTAAGACCCTGGATGCTAATTATTGACGGAAAGCGCCTGGGACCCTGGGAACTCTGTGAAGCTTTGGGTCCCTCCTGCACAGTAGCTACCAACTGCAAAGGGACACAGGCTTTTAGCTGCCCAGCCGTCTTGTCCTTTCTGGTGAAGGCTGGTTTCTCCTCCATATGTCAGCAGGAAAACAGTAGTTTGGCAGGAACACTGGGAAGGATGAAAGGATGGAACAGGGTACTCACAGCTGGTTCTGAACAGCAGACATGAGGCTCAGGGTGAGACAGATTAAATATTAAATTGCAATTCTTTGTTACTTGTTCCCTGGAATGTGGGCCGGCCTCAGAGGTCCGACAGAATCACTAGGCCAGCATTATGCGGCCAGAGTGCCACTGCATGACATCCAGGGCCGAGTGAGAAGAAGCCTTGCAGCTCCTGCCCTGGTTTCTTGGACTACTCTCTCCAAGCCCCAGCTTGCCGTCTAAGAAGGCGGGTTCCCTGGGGTCGCCGTGTTGGCTATGTGCAGGTGCTCCAGGGTCAGGCTGAGCCCAGCCTGCCGGCCATGTTGGCCAAGGCCCCCAAACTAAGCGTGAAGCTGCCTCGGACCCTCCAGTCCAGCCCACTCACCATCTAAATGCCTCACACTGACCTTAGTTGATGGCATGTGGAGTTGAAACTTGCCCCATGAATCACTGATCCCCGGAGTCAGGAGATATAATAATATGGTTGTTGTCTTAATCCCCGAAGATAGTGAAAGAGTTACATATGCACTTAATAGTCACTGCTAGGTACCTGATTTTCCCTTTCTCGTTACATGATCCTTCATGTTGATGCCTGCATGCTCTGAACTACATTTCACACGTGGGGGGATATGCTTAGCCCTGGACCTCCATCTTCAACAGGACGGGCTCAAAAACCTTCATTCAAACAGGGTTTGGGCTACTCTGTAAGTCCAATTTTGTTCTCAACCTCAGTCCAACAAGTAACCGATCCAGTGTTTAGTGAGCACCTCCACGCTGGAGGGAGTGGGGCAGGGTGGTCATGTCAGAGGCCTCTTGCTCTGTAAGGTAAAATGCTCACTCACATGCTTAATTAATTTGTTTCTTGCAGTTTACCTTATGAGGTAGGTATTATTTCATTAAACAGACCAGTTAATCGAGGCCTGGCTGCACAAACAGGAAACGTCAAAGAGAGGATTTGGATGGAGGCTTACCCCCCAAACAAGCTACCTTGGTGTTAAAGCCTTAAGGGACACATGCAAACCTTCATTTGATAGATAAGAAGATTGAGGGCCAGGAGATGAGGTGGTAATGCTGCTGTGATCCATTACTAAACACTCATTCTCCAGGCAGTAAGGTTCCAGCCTGGCCCTGAGGGGTCTAGAGTGCAGGCAGAGCTGTTGCTTCAGGCAGGCAGATGGAGAAGGTGACGTTTGCCCTGCTCTGCCTTGCGTGTTCCCGGGGAATGCAAGCCTTCGGTCATCCTCCTGGTCAGCGGCTGGCTCAGGGGTGCAGGCTCTAGTTCAGCCGAGGAGCAGTTGGTGGGCCCCATGCGCTGATTGATCGCAGGAGCTCCTCGCTGGGGAGGGCACCCTCCCCTGAAGCCATCCGTCCCTGTGGTCTGGGAATAGGTCACAGAGAGAGTTCCATGTTTACTTTAGAGCATGGAAAAACAAGAATAGGACATCGGTAGGGCTGTTCTGTGAATTATAAGTTACAGACAAGACCATGCCTGGCTTGTCCCGGATCCCTTAGTCTACCTGGCTGGCCAGAGCCAAGTCCGCCCCCATCAGCAGCAGGGGGAACAGTGAAGAGGTTAGTGTGGAACACGAAGTATTTACAAATAGAACAGGAACCCTGTGTGATTTGTATCAAGAGAAGTCCAAATGGAGTCAGAAATGCTAAGTTGAGGTGTCTCTGGAGAGTAAGCATTTATGGAGCACTTTGTACCCACAAAATGAATTTCAGTCATTTATTGTCTAAACTCATAATATCCCAGTAACATAAATATTCGTATTATGGCTGATATCCTAAACTTGACCTACTACCTGTAAAAAAGGGGACATTTTCATGCACTTGGAGACTGTTTTTAATGCTCTCGTGAAGCAAGATCAGGAATTTTTGAAATAAATCGTTAAACCTTGATCCAGATTCATGATTACCGTTCAAGCCTAGAATTCCCTTCCACAGGGCTCCGTGGTGGCAGCAGCAGTGAAGGTGCTTCTCTCTGTGAATGTCTAGTAAGTCTTTCCTCCTTATCCTGCAACATGACGATCTGTTTTTGCATAGCTCTGTGTGCTCTGAGATGACCAGATGACACACTGGAAGGTGATGACTTTGAATGTGTTATGTCTGAGAAGACCACACCACTCAGTTTTCATCCAGAATTCAAGGTAGAAATGGCTTTGGACTGTGACAGGTGAAGCTATTTGAAAACCAGGGCTGGTGGTGGCTTTTTCTGAGATCACCAAGAGACCCCCAAGAAGCCACAACTGCTTGTTATTTCTCCTCTGAATGCTCAAGTGACCCCGTTCATTGATCTAGCCTACCTCTCCGATTGTCTAAAGGCCTCCTTCACTTTTTCATTAGAATTATTCACCAAAGGCTCTAAGAAGAATTTTATAGATCATTTGGTCCATCCCTTGTTTTACTGAGGAGGAAGCCACGATTAGGAAAGGAAGGCTAGAATCCAAGCATTCCAAGATGCTGTATTTCAGGATCTTGTGTTGTTTGATGTTAAATGTGTTCCCATAACTACACCAAATGTCTTTTACCCTGTATTTTTCTACATCCCCCAGCATGCCTTGCACTGGGGTCACACAGCCCAGCCAACCAGCAGTTGACTGTTCGTGGCTGCCTAGGGTGCTGTGTTGAGGAGAGTCAGTCAGACCTTCACATGGCTGGCCCTCTCTCACTGGTCAGGTTTCTCCCCAGATGTGACTTTTAATGAGAGAACTTTGACCACCCTAGCTAAATCCCTCCCCCACCGCCTCAGGCATACCTATCTCCTTGCTGAACTACCTGCCTGGCACTTCTCATCGTCTGAAAAGATCTTTCTTGCATATTATCTCTTCTCTCACTAGAATGTGAACTCCAAGAGGGCGGGGACTTTGTTTATCTTGTCCCTGGAAGTGTCTGCTACGCTTATCAGAGTGCCGACCTGTAGGAAACACTTCGTAAATCCTTGTGGAATGGATGGCCAACTGCTGTGATTGATTAGTGATGTCTGCCACTGGCAGTGGACAGACAAGTCACCATGTCACTGCTAAACTTTGTCACGGGCCACCCAATCCTGGATGAAAAACTGGTTTCCTCCTGACATTCAGCTACATTCTGGGCTGTCTCTGGTGACCAGTTATTGGGTACTCTGGGAATAGGAATTTCCTGTAATTGCCAATTAAGAATTTAAAAGGCAAAAGAAACATTTTCTGCTGTTAAATTCTTTCTTCATGAGTCTAATGGTGTCTTATTCATTGCAGAACTTTTTACAATATTGCACAATTCTTTGCACAATGAATATGTATTCACTGGCCAGTCTGTATCATTTTAAAGGGAATTTTGACTTTCTTGTTAATATGGAATAGCTGCATCATAGTACACAGTACACAACGCACCGTGGTGTGACTAATTAATACTCAAGTGTACAAAGCCATGAACAAAGCTCAGGTAAACATCCAAATTAAACTGTCCTAAGGTTAAGGTTAGCAGCCTTAGTCCTGAGTATTGGCTGTTCTCATACATCTTCTCCTGGAAGTCAATATTTGAGACAAGCTAGCGTGAGGCAGGAGAGGCTTGAGAAAAATAAAAAACCAAAGAGGGATTTAGTGCTTACATATAGTTATGAATTCATCTCGATTTCTTTTTATTTCTTTTTAAAGAATTGGGGTATGTATGGAAACATTTGTAGCAGGGAGAGGTTTTTGGAAATTGGCTCATTTTTAACCCAATCGATACTGTTATTTCATGTCAAAAGTAAAATATGTTTCAGTGCCCCGGTAAATCTGATTTAATAATCCCCAGGACTCTGGGGTTGTATACTATCTATACTCTCCTAAATTTGATGGTTTCAATCAATATGACCTGACATTGAATTATTTGCATAGCCAATTTAAAATTAAAATAGCAACAGGCACTGAACTCTTTTCAAGCTTTAATATGTTCTCCTTTTAAAAATATATTTTTCATAAATTACTTTGCTGTCTGGCAAGCCATCACATTCTTCCATGCCTGTAATAAAAGGGGAATGGTGCTCTGTGGGTGTGCAGTATGAAACAGAGCAGAATGCTATGGTTAGACAAGAGCAGACACTGATCAAGTCCATTAATCAAAGAGCCCTTTAAATCTCTGCAGGTTGAGAACTGGAACATCCATGGATTTGATTCAAGAGGAAAGATAAATGGCAGAAAGGTGCAGTGGCTGCCTGGGAGGTCACACCTCAGAGACCCTGATAAACAGAAGGTTGCTTTCAGTGGGGTTTGTTCCCAGAGTCACCTTTTGGAGTTTATTTGCTAAGGAAAGGTGGGTTTGAGCTCTAGTGTCTCCTCATGGCTATTGGAAAGCACCAGATCAATATTACAGAAGCTCGCAGATCTCTTCGGGCTAGCATCTTCCATCCTTCCATCTTCGGATTACCCTGGCTGTCTTGATTTCCATGTACCACAAATAACTTCCTTCATCTTTTTATTCTTGCAGTCCCAATGTTCCATATGCAAGGCCACAAGGATTCCAAATCTTGTGAAGTGTGTTATAACCCTAGAAGTAATATCTGTTGTCATTGATGCCATTTAGCCTTTGGTTTGTTCTTTGCTTTATTAATCAGCTCATTCAAAAATATTTATTAAGCATTTCTGTCTAAGCCCAAAAATACATGTGAGAAGAAAGGTGAAAAGACTCCATACCTGTTCTCTAGGTGAGAGTAAACATTTACTGCAAAATACTACAGGGGCTGGATACTCTCGGGGGTGTGCAAGGTGCAGTGGTTGCTGGTGGAGAGGAGCCCGAAATCTCTGGGGATGTGCTGGGGAGGGCTCCCAGGGAAACTGTCAAGAGGGGCAGGTGCTGGGAGCTTGGGAAACAGGAAACCCATTGGAGGTGAATGAACATGCAAGGGACTGGAGGTAGCAGAGGAAGCACGGCTTGTTCGGGAACAGGGAATCTGGCAGGAGTAAGCAAAATGGAGTGCGGAGATGTAAGCAGGCAAGCAGGGGCCAGGTCGTAAAGGTTACCTCTCCACCTATTTTCAGTGGGTGAACTGTGTTAGTTTTGCTTGTGGGAAAGACTGTTCCTGGGGCAGTGTGGGTGATAGGTGGGAGTCTGGGAATGATTCCAGTGAAGGAGAAAACTGGAAGGTCAGCCCTGATTGGGGAGAGAAGTGGCTAGAGCATGAGCCAATAAGAGGAGTGGAAAACGGAAATCTGGGACATGTTCTAGAAATCTACAGGGCCAGTGCGGGTTAGGCCAAATCCAGTGAGAAGGAGACTTCAACTCAAGTCCAAGGTCGCTTTTACTTTGATTTGCTCACAAAGCCTCCCGTAAGCAGACAATATGCCATTTGTGATGTGAGCATGAAGGCCTCCTATCACCTCCCTTGCTGTTAGAGGTGTCCTGTGTTGTGAAGGTGTTGGTAGTCCATTTAACTGAGATGTCCACCAGGTCAGGGAGGCCTGGGGCTGGGTTTGTGGCCTCGGCCACATCAGCGCAAGGAACCACTGACAGTTCCACCCAGAGCAAGTCACACTTCCCATGCAAAGGTCTGAAGTCTGCATCTTGAGATTCTGGACTGAGTGATTTCTCCTTTTCTCTGCCAGTGTGTCAGGGCCTGAACTTCTTTTAGGTACTTTGTCATTTTTCTATGGGCAGGAGCTACCAGGGCTTATGATACAGAATGTGTGCTTTCCACTGCAGGGGAAGGGAAGATGCCAGGCCTACTCCTAGTCTCTGGCTCAGGTGAATGGCTGGGCGGTCATGCCGTGCATCCACCACAGTGGCGACCCTCATGGGAGAAGCAGGATTGGAGAAGGGTAGACACTTGGGGCATGCGAGTTTGAGCTGTTTGTGAGACTTGGGGGATATGTAAGTTTGGAATTGGAGTTTGGGTCTCTTTGGGACATATTTGAGATGAAAAGAAGATGGGATGGAAATCATCAATGTGTGTGAATAGTAGGGATTGTGTAGGGGGTCAGGAAAGGGCATTGGAACACATTCATATTGAAAAGATGAGGAGTTTCACAGACTGTGTTCCTTGCCCTGCCCCCCTTCCCCACTTATATGTTGAAGACCTAACCCCAAAGTGATGGTATTTGGAGATGAGACCTTTGGGAGATAATTAGTTTTATGTTAGGTCATGAGGGTGGGCTCTCTGGATGGGATTAGTGACCTTATGAGAAGTGCACATATATATGCACTGAGTAGAGCCATATGAAGACAGGGGGAAGGTGCCTTCTGCAAGCCAAGTAAAGACCCCTCACCAGGAACTAAATCAGGGGGCACCTTGATCTTGGACTTCCAGCCTCCAGAAAAGGAAGAAATAAATGTCTGCTCTTTAAGCCACCACGTCTCCGGTGTTTTGTTCAGGTGGTCTGAGCTGAGTGAGACAAGGAGCCTGAGAGAAAGAAAGAGAGTTCTGATGAGAAGGTTAAAGGGAGAAGCGTGGGTAGGAGTTTCCTGGCGGTTACAGATCAGATGGATGTGAGATGAAATGGCCAAGAGAGAGCCAAACAGGGGGCGTCACCTGGACTGCATCAGTCCACCTGGGTGTGTGCTGTCCGGGTGCACATGATACATGGCGCCTCCAGGCAGAGTGAACTTCATGAAACACCGGGACCAGTGTTTGTGGCTGTGCCCGTTATCATCACCAATGAAGTTCTGATTAACATTTTATAACTTCTTTTCATATTGCAACAGTAGTGATATTCATTATAGCAAAGCAAGAAAATTTAGCTTAGGATAAAGAAAAAAATATAAAAAAAGACCTTCCATAATATTACTTCCATAGTATTACTATGGAGAGAATCTGCTTTTAAAATCTCAGTTTAGCTAATGTCCTTCCAAGCCCCTTCAAGTTCTCTCTCTCATATTTGTATACATATAGTGGGTTCATATTACTGTGTAACCTGCTTTTGAACCTAATGAACTCATTCTATGCCAATAAATATTTATCCGCAGAATAATTTTTTAAATGGCTTTAACCAGTCTCCTGTTGTTGGACATTTAGGTTATTATAAATAATATTGTAATGACTATCCTTATAAGCAAAAATCAGTTCACATTCTTAATTATTTCCTTCAGTTGATTTCCCTAAAGGAGAGTTGTAGGGTCAAAAAAGGTCATATTTTTAGGACATCATAGTTAATATCTACCTTCTGTGTACTCTATATATGAAATATTGAGAGATATTCTTTAAGTTAGAATTTGAGAGTGACTCATCCATCCATCACCATTTTATTGATACCTCTATACAGTTCACCATATATATTTATAAAATTTGAAAATGAAAGTATTTACAGAAAATTCTGATGGCAACTTTTAATTCTTTCACACTCATAAAGTGGCTAGAGCCTATAACCAGTGGGCCCAAGAGAACAATCTCTCTTTTAGATGATTTTGGATATTTTTCTGTTTGTCACAAGTTGTAATTATCTGCACTAAATTCTTATTCTTCACATGTGAACTTGTCCAAAGTTTTGTCTTAATATATTGAATTTTTCTTACTAATTTCCTTGGAAGATTTTACCGCTTGCTAGTTGTCTGCTTTTCTGCAGATGAGAAGCGCCTCTGCGAGATGTGTCCTCTGTCTTTCTAGGTAGACATTCCGTCCTCTGTGAGGTGACAAGTCATTCTGCGAACCACAGTGGTTGAGGGGACTTTAAATCTTTCCTGTTGGGAAGAGCTCCATTTGGGTGGCAGTCGGAGCTGAAAATGGATCTTTTGCTGAACTGAGCTGCAGTGATTCCCACGGAGAGCTCAGCGCATGGCTGGGTAACCACTTCACTTATTCACTCAGCGAACACTTATCAAAGATCTACGTGCCAGGCACTGTTTAATGGCACTTGTGAGCAAAATAACACACAACTTTGTCCTTGTGGGACATCCATTCTTACAGGGGTTTCATATACAAAATGAATAAAAAATCATCAAGATAATATTGCATGATTACAAATGCTGTGATGGCACTAGAACAGATTAATATAGTAAGTGTAACAGGGTCATGGTTTCGGGATGCGTCCTTGGATTCCGAGAGGAGGTGATGTCTGAGCAGAAAAGTGAATAATGAGAAGGAGCCGGCCTTGGGAAGCGCTGAGGGAAGTGAGCTTGATGGGGAAGAACACAGTGCACAACTCCCACAGGGGATCAAGTTGGTGTGTTTGAGTCACAAAAGGCGGGAGTGCCAGGGGCAGAGTGAGTGCACAGAGGGTGATCAGGGACGGGCAGGAGGCGTGGGCGGCGAGACCCCTTGTGCAGCCTTGTGGGCCATGGTGAGGACGCTGTTGACTTTCAGAGTGTGATGAGAAGCTCTAATGTGTTCTAAGCAGGAGAGTGACATGTTTATTTTACATTTATAAAAGGTTGTGACAGGGTAGTAGAGAGATCTCTTGTCATATAATAATAAGGAATTTCTAAAAAGAACGAATACCAAATTATGTTGAATTCTTCTGAGAGGCTGAGTAAGATGAGGACAGAAAATCATCCTTTGGTTCAGGAAGGTGGAGGCCATTGAGGATTTGGACATTGCAGAGGTCAGGACGGAAAACTGATCGGAGTGGGTTGAAGAGAGAAAGGTGACCTGGGAAGAGACTAGAGGGACATGCTCCAGGCTGGGAGGTGGCCACACAGCTGTGGTTAGGAATAGGCAGGGGGAGAAAAAAGGGAGGTCAAGAGAGTGCACATACGGAGAGGGGCGACCTCCAGCTCCCTTTCCTCTCCCGGCAGCCATACCTAGTGTGCAGTCAGGAAGCCTAGAGGCGTTCTGGAGAAACTGTGTAGGGTAAGGTTCAAGAGCCCCACTGCTGGCATTTGAGAGACCACAGGGTAGGAGGCAAATACCCACACTCTGACTAGAGTGCTCGCCTGTGTACTGTCTCACTTTTTTTTTTTTAAGACAGAGGAACAGGTCTTCTGTTTATTAACTCAAGAATCAGAAAAATATTTCCTCAGAGAGCATATGGACAATTTTTATCTAACAGGTGGAACCTTTTTGCCTTCCCTTTTCCAATCACTAAAACAAATAAATAACTACAATGCTACATGGGATAGAGCTGGATAGAATGAAGATAGCATGGGACTTGGCACTAAATAACCTAGGTTTAAAGTCCTTTTCTGTCACTTTCTAACTTTGAAAGCTTGGCCATCTTATTTGATCACTTCTTCCGTTTCTTTTTTTTTTTTTTTATAATTTATTTTGGTACCATTAATCTACAATTACATGTGCAATATTATGGTGATTAAACTACCCCCTTCATCAGGTCCCCCCCACCATCCCCATTACAGTCACTGTCCATCAGCGTAGTGAGATGCTATAGAATCACTACTTGTCTTCTCTGAGTTGTACAGTCCCCCCCGTGCCCCCCACCCTATGTCTGCCAATCGTAATACCCCTTTTACCCTCTTATCCCTCCCTTCCCACCCATCTTCCCCAGTCCCTTTCCCTTTCGTAACTATTAGTCCATTCTTGGGTTCTGTGAGTCTGCTGCTGTTTTGTTCCTTCAGTTTTTTTCTTTGTTCTTATACTCCACATATGAGTGAGATCATTTGATACTTGTCTTTTTCGGCTTGGCTTATTTCACTGAGCATAATACCCTCTAGCTTCATCCATGTTGTTGCAAATGGTAGGATTTGTTTTCTTCTTATGGCTG
>JAQQAC010010508.1:42724621-42841800 GCA_029783875.1 Phataginus tricuspis | reverse complement strand
TCTTATACTCCACATATGAGTGAGATCATTTGATACTTGTCTTTTTCGGCTTGGCTTATTTCACTGAGCATAATACCCTCTAGCTTCATCCATGTTGTTGCAAATGGTAGGATTTGTTTTCTTCTTATGGCTGAATAATATTCCATTGTGTATATGTACCACATCTTCTTTATCCATTCATCTACTGATGGACACTTAGGTTGCTTCCATTTCTTGGCTATTGTAAATAGTGCTGCAATAAACATAGGGGTGCATCTGTCTTTTTCAAACTGGGCTGCTGCATTCTTAGGGTAAATTCCTAGGAGTGGAATTCCTGGGTCAAATGGTATTTCTATTTTGAGTTTTTTGAGGAACCTCCATACTGCTTTCCACAATGGTTGAACTAATTTGCATTCCCACCAGCAGTGTAGGAGGGTTCCCTTTTCTCCACATCCTCGCCAACATTTGTTCTTGTTTGTGTTTTGGATATTGGCCATCCTCACTAGTGTGAGGTGATATCTCATTGTGGTTTTAATCTGCATTTCTCTGATGATTAGCGATGTGGAGCATCTTTTCATGTGCCTGTTGGCCATCTGAATTTCTTCTTTAGATAAGTGTCTATTCATGTCCTCTGCCCATTTCTTAATTGGATTATTTGCTTTTTGTTTGTTAAGGTGTGTGAGTTCTTTATATATTTTGGATGTCAAACCCTTATCAGATAACGTTATTTATGAATATATTCTCCCATACTGTAGGATGTCTTTTTGTTCTACTGATGGTGTCCTTTGCTGTACAGAAGCTTTTCAGCTTGATATAGTCCCACTTGTTCATTTTTGCTTTTGTTTCCCTTGCCTGGGGAGATATGTTCATGAAGAAGTTGCTCATGTTTATGTCCAAGAGATTTTTGCCTATGTTTTTTTCTATGAGTTTTATGGTTTCATGACTTACATTCAGGTCTTTGATCCACCTTGAGTTTACCTTTGTGTATGGGGCTAGACAGTAGTCCAGTTTCATTCTCTTACATGTAGCTGTCCAGTTTTTCCAATACCAGCTGCTGAAGAGGCTGTCATCTCCCCATTGTATATCCAAGGCTCCTTTATGAAATATTAATTGACTGTATATATTTGGGTTAATGTTTGGATTTTCTATTCTATTCCACTGGTCTGTGGGTCTGTTTTTGTGCCAATACCAAATTGTCTTGATTACTGTGGCTTTGTAGTAGAGCTTGAAGTCAGGGAGCGTAATTCCCTCTGTTTGATTCCTCCTTCTCAGGATTGCTTTGGCTATTAGGGGTCTTTTGTGGTTCCATATGAATTTTAGAATTATTTGTTCCAGTTCATTGAAGAAAGCTGTTGGTAGTTTGATAGGGATTGCGTTGAATCTGTAGATTGCTTTAGGTAGTATAGCCATTTTGACAATATTTATTCTTCCTAGCCAAGAGCATGGGATGCATTTCCATTTGTTAGTGTCTTCCTTAATTTCTCCTAGGAGTGTCTTGTAGTTTTCAGAGTACAGGTCTTTCACTTCCTTGGTTAGGTTTATTCCTAGGTATTTTATTCTTTTTGATGCAATTGTGAATGGAATTGTTTTTCTGATTTCTCTTTCTGTTAGTTCATTTTTAGTGTATAGGAAAGCAACAGATTTCTGTGTGTTAATTTTGTATCCTGCAACTTTGCTGAATTCAGATATTAATTCTAGTAGTTTTGGAGTGGACTCTTTAGGGTTTTTTATGTACAGTATCATGTCATCTGCAAATAGTGACAATATGACTTCTTCTTTACCAATCTGGATGCCTTGTATGTCTTTGTTTTGTCTGATTGCCATGGCTAGGACTAGTGTCTCACTTTTAAACATGAGCAGAAAGCCAATGAAGGACATATATTTAGAAGAAGGCCCTATGATGGAAGACAGAGAATAAAACCAGGAAACAGAAAAAAAAAAAAGAACCCAGGGAAAGCAATGTAGAGATCAGACAAAAACTTCAAAATCCTTCAATGAACATCTTCAGAGATGTAAGAGATTTCACAGTCATGAAAAACAATAGGTGCTATAAAGAAGGAACACTTAGAGGAAAAGATAGAAGATTGGAAACGTAAAATATGCTAAAAGATTGGTATATAAAGTTATGAAAATTTTTCAGAATGTAAAGCAAAGCAACAAAAAGATGGGCAAAAACCAAAACAATTAAAAAATTGACATTGCCATGCTAAAATAACAATTAAAAGAAAAAGAAAGCTTAACTGTTTGTTGAACCCAAGATTTTAAACTATAGTAAAACAGAACATTTTTGGTGCTGGGTATTAAATGAAATGAAAAAGAGGCATATGTATTGACATGGATAGTTATAATTAATTAAGTGAAAAATGCATATTAAAGAATATTCATTGGGTTTTTAAAAATTATATTCATGCAAAACAAAGTACACAGGATATACATCAAAATAAGCATGTCACTGGATTGTGAGGTTATGGGTTGTGTTAGTTAGGATAGACTGAACTGTTGTAGCAAATAAACTCCAATAGTTCATGGCTCACACTTTTAAAAACAGCTTTATTGAGATATAATTCACATACTATACAATTATCTTATTTAAATATATAATTAAATTTTTTTAACATATTCACAGATATGTACAGCTATCACCACAGTGAATTTTCAAGTATTTTCACTACCTCAAAAAGAAACTCTATATCTTTCAGTTATCATCCTCCTATTCCCACATTGCCAACCTCCTGACAATAAACCATTGATCTACTTTCTGTCTCTGTACATTTATCTTTTCTTGAAATTTCATATGGATGGGGTCATGGACTATGTGGTCTCTTGTGACTGACTTCTTTTACTTAGCATGATGTTTTCAAGGTCTGTCCCTATTATGGCAAGTATCTGTACTTCCTTTTTATGTAATTGGTAGTTCCTTTTTATGGTACAGTAATATTCTATTATATGGACATACCATTTTTTTGGTCATTTCATCAGCTGATGGAAATTTGGGTTGTTTCTACCTTTGCCTATTACAGTGCTGTTATAAATATTCATATACAAGTTTTTGTGCAGGTATACATTTTAATTCCCTTAGGTATATGCCTAGGAATAGAATTGGTGGCTTATATTGTCCCTTTTTATACTTGCTTGAGGAATTGCCAGACTGTTTTCCAAAGTGGTTTCACCATTTTAAATTCCCACCAGCTGTGTATGAAGGTTCCAATTTCTCTACTTTTTCACCAACACTTGTTATATGACTTTTTGATTATAGCCATCCTAGTGGGTATGAAGCGGTATCTCATTATGGTTTTGATTTGTATTTCCTTGATGACTAATGATGTCAAACATCTTTTCATATTCTTGCTGGCCGTTTGTATATATTCATTGGGGAAATTCTCATTAATCCTTTGTCCATTTTTAAGTTGTATTAGTGTCTTTTTATTATTGAATAAGAGCTCATTATATATTCCAGATACAAATCTCTTCTTAGATATATGATTTGAAAATATTTTCTCCCATTCTGTGGGTTGTCTTTTCACTTTCTTAATGATATCCTTTAAAACACAAAAGTTTTAATTTTGATGAAGTCCAATTTATCTATTTTTTCTCTTGTTACCTGTGTTTTTGGTGTTATCTCTAAGACTCCTTTGCCAAATCCCAAGTCATGAAGATTTACTTCTATGTTTTCTTCTAAGCATTTTATAATTATAGTTCTTACATTTATGTCTTTGATTCATTTTGTGTTCCGTTCTTTTGCATGTGGCTATCCAGTTGCTCAAGTGCCATTTGTTGGAAAGACTATTCTTTCCCCCTTGAATGGTCTTGGCACTCCTGTGGAAAATCAGTTAGCCATTGATGTATAGGTTTATTTCTGGATTCTCAATTCTATTCCATTGATTTATATGCCTATCTTTGTGCCAGAACCACTCTGTCTTGATTACCATTGTTTCAAAACTGGGAAGTGTGACTTCTCCTATTTGTCCTCCCTTTTTCTGGATTTCATTGGCTATTTTGGGTTCCTTGCAATTAAATATGAATTTAGAATTGGCTTGTCGACTTCCACAAAGAAGTCAGCTAGGATTTGGATAATTATTGGGTTGAACCTGTAGATCAGTTTGGGGATTATTGCCATCTTAATCATGTTAAGTCTTCTGATCTATAAACATAGCATGTTTATCTATTTATTTAGAGCTTCTTTAATTTCTTTTAACAATGTTTTGTAGTTTTCAGCATAAAAATTTTACATTTCTTTTATTAAATGTATTCCTAAGTATTTTATTCATTTTAAAACCATTATAAATGGAATTGTTTTCATTTCATTTTTTATGATTTATTGCAAGTGAATAAAAATACAATTGATTTTTGCATGTTGGTCTAATGTTCCTGCAACTTTGCCTAACCCATTTAATAGTTCTAATAAGTTTTTTAGTGGATTCATTAGGATTTTGTAATACAAGACCATGTTATCTGTGAATACAGATAATTTTACTTCTTCCTTTCTAATCTGGTTCCCTTTTATTTCTTTTTTTTAATGAAGTGCTGTTATGGACTGAATGTTTTTCCCCAAAAGTCACATGTTTAAACCCTGTACCTCTGGGGGGAAAATCCTGGGGCAAAATACCTTTAAAACCAAAATCAGTCGAAGGGAGAAATAAAGTTAAGAAACCCATTTATTTCTTACAAGCAGTCCTCCCATCTCTGTCTTGACTAGGCTGCAGCAGAAGAGAGCTCCACCCAACTTTTCTGGTTCACACCCTTGTAATTAATTACCTATTGATATGTAGATGAACTACCTCTCTCCACCCCTTGGAAACACCTATTCACTAGAGCTCCATGAGAGATTCTGGAAATATTACAATTTTACCCACAACCCTAACCTTGATTATGGTAGTTTTAGAAGGTGGGGCCTTTGGTAGGCAGTCAAGTCATGAGACGAAAGCCTTATAAAAAAGACTCTGGAAAGCTTCCTTTTCCCTTCTGTCATATGAGGACACAGTGGGAAGATTGGTCATTAAACCAAGAAGCAGGTTCTCACCAGACACAGAATCTCCCGGTGCCTTGATCTTGGCACCTTGATCTTCCCAACCTCCAGAAATGTGAGAAGGAAATATTTGTTGTTTAAGTCCCCCTGATGCCAGGGTTCTTGTTCACGAAGCCGAAGAATGAGCTCAGCTAACAAGCAAGGTAGGAGAGCAAGGTACAGGCTTTTATTTAGAAATAAAGTGGAAGGACAGAGTTCCCGGCTCATGCCAGGAGGGGACAAGGGAGTCCCAGGGCGGTGCGTTGTCTAGGGGTTTT
Source organism: Phataginus tricuspis (assembly GCA_029783875.1). Taxonomy (NCBI): domain Eukaryota; kingdom Metazoa; phylum Chordata; class Mammalia; order Pholidota; family Manidae; genus Phataginus; species Phataginus tricuspis. The sequence continues at coordinate 42,836,538 of JAQQAC010010508.1, read as the reverse complement.
ATAGGCAAATGAGGATTTTTCCAGAACATGAAAAAAAAGTCTTAGGGGTGTGGACTTGTACCACCTGCCCTGCCCTGAAGGTGGGCTGGGTTGATCTCTGCTTGCTAGGGTTGTTTACAGTGAAATCACGGGTTATACTGAGATACTCTTCTTTATTTGTGAAACACTCAAGCATTCTAGGCCAAGTTGCTCCTGGCCTTTTGACTTTTAACTGACCTTACTGAAGATGTCTATATTCTTAGTCTGGTATCTTGTTCCTAGAGGATTAGTGTGACCTTGACTTTGCATAATGCTTAACACAGAGTTTCAAAAGGGACTTCTTTGCACATTGTTATATTGCTGACTGTAAATAACCCACCCTGCTTTTTCCCCCCGGAGGCCCTCACCCTACTCTGACTACACCCACAGTCCCTGTCTCACCCCCAGCCTATGAACATTTTTGTTACAGTAGCCCAAATGGGGTAAATGCCTTGGCTAGAACATCTGGTATAAGGTTGAATAAAAGTGGCACAATAGGCATCTTGTCTTGTTCCCGTTCTCAGGGGAAAAGCTTTCAAGTTTCCACCAGTTAGTATGGTGTTAGCTCTGGGTTTGTCATAGATGCCATTTTTCATGTTGAGGAAATTCTCTTCTATTCTCTGTTGAGTGTTTTTATCCTCAAAAAGTGTTGGGTTTTGTCAAAAATATTTTTTTCTGTGTCTACTGGGATGAATCAGGTAGTGTTTGTTTGTAGTCTATTGATATGATGAATTACATTCATTGATTTTCCAGTGTTAAACTAATCTTGCATCCCTGGGAGAAATCCCACTTGGTCTCAGTGTGTAATCCCTTCTATATGTTGTTGAATTTGGTTGCTTGTATTCTGTTGAGGATTTTTCAACCGTATTCATACGAAATATTGGTCTGTAGTTTTGTTAGGCAGGAAAGTAGATATGACTGGAGTGGAGAGAGAATAAAGCCAGTAAAACCCACTAAAAGGGACTCAAAGAGTTAACCAGATAAGACCAGAGAGCCTGTAAAGACTCACAGAGTTAATTAGATGAAGTTTCAAGGACTGGCAGTTACTTGGAATGTCCAAGCATTCCCCAGGCAAGAAAAAACAACATACACAAATGAGAAGTCTCCAGGCACAGACTATTCCTAGACAAGAGAAAACAAAACACCCAAAGACAAGCACAGGGACCATCAGAGAGCAGCTCATGTCTTTTTTTTTAACGTATTAGACCAGGCCTCCAAGGCCAAAGATAGTCAATCAAGGATTTCTCTTTCCTGCCAAGAACCCTGCAAAAAGAAGTCTCATAGTAAGCAGCCTGCCTTTGTCTCCCTTGACTCTGGCCCACTCTTCCCTTGGAGTGTATTCAAATAAATCTTTCATTTTGCTTCACTACTGTGTCTCTGCCTTCAATTCTTTGCTGCTGTGGGGATGAGAATTGAGGAGAACAAATTCTACCCGTAACAGTTTTCTTTTCTTGTGGTGTCTATCTGGTTTCGTTATCAAGATAATACTGGCCTTGTAAAATAGGTTGCAAAGTATTCTCTCCTCTTTAATTTTTTTGGAAGAGTTTGTGAAGCATTAGTGTTGTAATTTAAATAATGGGTAGAACTCAGTGGTAAAGCCATCAAGGCCTGCCTTTTCTTTGTAGGTAGTATTTTGATTACTAATCCAATCTTTTCACTTGTTATAGGTCTATTCAGATTGTCTGCTTCTTAAATCACATTAGGCAGTTTGTTTATATCTTCTAGGATTTGTTCATTTCACCCAAGTTGTGTAATTTGTCATACAATTGTTCATAGTATTCTTTTATAATTCTTTTTATTTCTGTAGGGTCGGTAATAATGTCCCCTCCTTCATCTCCAGTAATTTAAGTCTTTCAGTTATTGCACTCTGCAGCTCCAGAATTTCCATTCTTTTATAATTCCCATATTCTTATTGATACTATATATTTGATGAGATATTGTTATCATACCTTCCTTTACTTCTTTAATCATGCTTTACTTCATGAACATATTTATAATGGGTAATTTGAAAGCTTTCTCTGTTAAATCCGATGTCTGGTTACTTTGGTGGCTTTTTTTCCTAGTATATAGGTTTTCCTTTCCTGTTTCTTTGCAATCCTTGTAATTTTTTTATTGGAAACTAGACATTTAAGATAATATATATCACAGCAGCTCTGGGTGTTGGGTCTCGTCCCCACACTCTGCCTAGGCTTGTTATTATTATTTGCTTGTTAGGGACTGGCTGGATTATTTTGGTGAAGTATTATTTACTGACTTTTTCCACAATTTTAAGCCTTCAGCGGTGCTCCTCAGGGAGGTACAGCCATGGTGTGCCCAGCATCAGCCTGGGATGATAGTGGTACAGGTAGAGCTTTCTTCCACTCTTCCCACACACAGCTATTAAATGCCGCCAATGGCCAGCTAATTGCTCTAGTCTTCCTAACAGTGCTCCGGGGCACACACTCCTCTACAGACTAATCCGGTTAAATTGTGGCTCCTTTATAGGAATAGTTTTTGAGATCAGTGCTTGATACTTGTTCTGATCCTAGCAAGTCCTCCCAGCTGTCTTATTCCCCACTCATGTCCTGCTAACTAGCCAGCCTAAAATCTAGGTTGTATCTTCATTGATCTCTGAATCTACTCCCAGTTGCCTTTCACTATAACCCCCAGGGTTCTTGAGAGCACTGTCAGGCTCGAACTTCTCCACACTCTGCTGCAAATGAAGGCGGTTCCTGTGGGAAGAGATTAGGAGCTATCTGCTTTATGATTTGCTACTTCCCCAAGGCAAAAATCCTAAACTGGGACTTTGAAGCTGGAGGGAGAGATAATTGTGAGTTTCTCTTAGATCAGCACATTCCCACTCTAGGAGCTCGGCATGTGTTGAGGGGGCAGCAGCCTGGGGTCCTCTCAGATTGCCTCTGCTGGCGTGGAACTACTGACTCATGAGCTGGAGAAAGGTCAGTCGGAACCTCGGTACTGTCAGAGTGCCACGTCCGAACTAGAGTTTCCATCCCATGAGCGGGATTAGGTGCAGGAGGGAACCTCCACTTCTTCACTGTGTTTGTTCAAGACTTAGTTTTGGCAACAAGGCGCTGAGGGGCAAGACGAGAAACACTGAGGACCTGCTTCCAAGAAGGAGTTCTGAGGGCTTGGTTGTGTCGGCCTGGGGCGGGCTCTGCGAGTGCCGAGCTGGGAGGGAGGGAGAGAGAGGAAAGAGCAGTGTTGGTTCAGATAACACAGTCTCCCTTTCTTACTGAATTTCATAGAGTTTCTTGAATAAATGCTTTTTCATTTGGTTTTTTACCCTTAGGACTATTTCCAAAGGCTTTGAATGATTGGTTTATTAAAAAAAATAATTTTAATCAGTTTTAGTGTGAAATGGGTCAGTGGCACTCATGCTGTCATCTGGAAGTCAATTTCTTAGTGGAGGTTTCTTTCTGACTTTTGTAGTAGTCTGGGGGCTAAAAAAGGTTAATACTCAATGTATCTCCACAGGCGTTTTTGGACCAAAACTAATAATAGCTTTGTTATTTCCAGAACTCGGTTTCCGAGGTTGCTCTGGTCTTTGCTGTTCAATCTTTCAGGAAGAGGCAAGAACATAGAGGAAGGTGCTTTTGGGAAGGGGGTTCTGTAGCCCATGCCAGTAAGTAGGACATACCATCACCACTCATCTTTCATTGTAAGAGTGATGTGTCTCATACACCAAACGAAACCCTTTGTGTTCATCCTTAAGCATTTACCCTGCAAGGAATGCTGGGAAATGTAGTTTATCAGGTCTTAGCAGTTTCCCCACATGATTACTTTTCATTTTCTCATAACTTATCTGTACATGAATTTATATTTAGTGCAAATATAAACATAAATTTAATTAAAAGATGGAGAGTAGGCAGTGAGAAACTAGAGCTAGAGTGTATATAAACAATCGCTTTTGAGAAGTTTCCCCCTTTCTGGAGGGGAAAACTAGGTTAGAAGGTTATTAAATGTGGAGATGCTATTGAGACAGGGACCATGGGTGTAGTCAGAGTAGGGTGAGGGCCTCTGGAAAAAAAGCAAGGCAGGATATTTATAGTCAAAGCAATGTAATAATGTAAAGTCCCTATCAAAACTCTGTGTTCAGCATTGTGCAAAGTCAAGGTCACGCTCACGCTAACTCTCTAGAGTAAAGATACCAGACTAAGAATATAGACATCTTCAGTGAGCTCAGTTAAAGGTCAAAAGGCCAGGAGCAACTTGGCCTGGAATGTTTGAGTGTTCTACAAGGGTATCTCAGCAAAACCTGTGACTTCACTGTAAACAGCCCTAGCAAACAGACAACAACCCAGCCCACCTTGAGGGTAGGATAAGTGGTACAAGTCCACACCCCTAAGCCTTTTTTTCATGCCCCCCAAAATCCTCAATTGCCTATAAATCCCCTAGACAATGCACCACCCTGGGCTCTCTTGTCCCCTCCTGGCATGAGCCAGGAGCTCTTTCCTCTCACTTTATTTCTCAATATAAAAAAGCCTCTACCCTGCCTCTCCTACCTTGGGTGTTTGCTAAGTTCATTCTTCGACTCCGCAAATACGAACCCGGCATCACTATCATATTCTTGTTAGCTGAGAATTATCCAAGAGAGTAGAAACAGTTGATAATGAGTCCTTGAACTGGCTACCCTCAAGACTCTTTCTGACTTGAAAGAGGAAAGAGAAGAAAAGAGAAAAATTTTGAAAATGATCGCTGTTATTCCCACTCATTAGAGGGGAAGTTTTATTATTTCAAAGCTTTCCCTGGAAGACGTGTAAGCAGAAAAAAAACAGTGTTTATTGAGCTTGACAAAGTTAACAAATTGTGAAAATTTCAGAGGCTAATTATTGTTGTTTTTCTAAAAAGTTCCTTTGATATGCTAAGAGTTTTAATTAGGGCCATCAAATACAGAAACTTTTAGTTTGCAATGATCACTACAACAACCCGCTGAAGTGCTAACATCGGTATATTGCTATTTACCAATGGACCTTCACTGACAGGCAAAATGAGACCATCATGCAATGGGGCTGTTTCAGGACCTCCCATGGAACGAACTACAATATGAGACAATCTTTTGAAAAATTTTCATGAGTGATGAAAAAGGAGGTACTATGGAATATAGAAAGGGAGGGCTAGTTCTCACTGGGAGAACTGGGATCAGCTTCAGAGGCGAGGCATTTGGCAAATTCAGGAAGGCCAGTAGGATTTTGACAGGGTCCTTGGAAAGAAAGCATCATGGGCTGCAGTGACAATATGGCTGGAAAGCAGAGGACAGGTTATAGGAGCCAGGAGCTGGCTTGACTGTGGCCTGTGAGCATGAGGGTGCCCAGTGGGAGTTCAGGGCAGGAGGCAGGTGACAGTCGTAGCATGGGGGGTCACCGTGCCAGCCCAAGGAGCAGCGCTTTCTAATCGTAGTTCTGGCTTGCGTTTAGAGAAACGTATCTACCACAGTGTGGAGGGAGGAAGGAGGAGGGAAGGAATATTGGAAGCAGGTTAGAAGGCGGGGACTGCCGTGGCTTCTTTGGGAGGGAATGAAGATGTTGACTGGAGGAGGTACGGAGACATGTGGGAGATATTGCGACTCCGCTAGACTGTGAGGAGGAACTTTTGCAACTTCTAGTGGGATTACAAAGTGGTGATCCTGGAGGCAGGGCTCTCTGACCCTTCCACAGATGAGGAAGCGAGAAAGTTTGAGGTCGAAGTATGGATTCTGTCTGACTGTAAAGCATCCTTGCAAATTTTCAAGGAAAACCAATCCTTCAAGTCATTAAAGTTTTACCAATTGGGGCATAAATTGTTCTTCAGGTTCCAAATATCCTAACAAGTCACTAAGGCACACCAAATGGGTGGCCTTGAAGCAGGTCATTAATCTCCTTTAGTTTCATGTCTTTGACTACAAAATGGGGACAGCAACACCTTCCCCATGTATATATATGCTGAAGAACAAATAAGATAATATTTTAAAAGCAGCCTCAGGCCTGGCACTTAAAATCGTGCCAGTCTCTCGGGTGCCAGCAACCTCCTCCTTTGCCTCACAGACTCTGCTCCCGGCCGCAGCAGTCATCTTCGGGAAGGTTTCATCTTATCTCTCCCTTGCTTGAAAACTTTCAGATTCCGTCGTCTAGGGAATAAAGTCTACCTCGGTCAGGAAAGAGGCACACACTCTAAGGAATGAGTGAGCAAAGTGTAAAGAGGAGAAAAGCTCTGGAAACAGGGCAGGGGCCCAGGTTACACAGGCTTGTGGGCATCTGGAAGGTTCCCTGAGAGGTGACACTGAGCTGAGACTGAAGGGTGCGTCGGAGTTTACTGGGCAAAGAGAGGGGCCAAGGAGGTGGCAGGTGGAGGAAGGGGCCAGGTAAAGGCCCCAGAGGAGGGGGGAGCAGCCGTATGGCTGGCGTGCAGAATGCAAGGAGGTGGTGGGTGAGCAGAGCTGCCAGTGCAGGACACAGAGCCTGGGGGGTCAGACTTTTGTGAAATAATTTCCATGAGGAAAGCAATGGGAGCGATGGGAAAATTTGAGCTATCATCTGTTTACACATCAGTTTCTCTGTTGCTCTTTTTAAAATTAAAGTATCATTAGTATACAATCTTATGTTGGTTTCAAATGTACCTCACAGTGGTTCAACAGTCCCTGTGATCAGCTTATATTGTGACTGAGAATTACTGTGCCCCTTTATCCGCCGCCCTCCCCCGCTAATGTTAAACACTAGGTGCTGAAGGAATCTGACTAATGAAGTGAGTGCAATTGCAATTGTAGAAACAGAGGAGACGAATTCTGCTGGTTGAATGTTCTGATTGTTGGGGAGCGAGTTAATTGAAATTTCACTGCAGCTCATCGCGCAGCGTGTCTGAGGGCTGCGGGATGAAGACAGTTGATTGCCTACCAACACCCGCACTCCCCCAGAGTAAGAAAACTCACACTCCCTCAGAGACCCAGAGGACGGGAGATGCAGCTCACTTGGAATTGAGCCTGGGGGCCAGAAAACTGATGGAGGTTTTGCAGATTCCTGGGTGTCCACAGAAGGGCAGATGCCGGAAAAGTTCTCTTCTGGAGAGGACAGAGTTGCCTGCTTCCTTTCCTCTGGACGCCCTCCGAGCGCACGACTCACGATCGCTGTCTATAGAATCGCTGCAGACTTGGGCACATTTTGCACCAGTTCTGACCTCTTCATCCCCATCTGCCCTTCCTGCTGAGCTCTCAGGCCCCGCAGCTCTACTTATCAGCAGATCACTTTTTAGTACTGTGTGTCCAGCTGTCCCGCAAACAGTGGGACACACAGCAAGGGCTCAGTGATGGGAGATACAAGTCACAGAACCAAGAACTGTGTGTCTGGTTCATCCTCGAATCCCTAGGACGGTGTGAAAGCTCAACATGCTCTTAGCAAAAAATGTGTGAAGAGTGGAAAGGAATGATAGCCAAGTTCCCAGGTGGCGTTCATCCTTAAAGCTGAGAAACAAAAATGCACAGCTCAGTCTTCTCAAATGTTAAGTGCATACAATTTGCTGGACATCTTGCCCTGATTCAGTAAGCTTGAGATGCAGCTGGAATTTCTGCATGCCTAACAAGCTCCCAGGTGATACTCCTGCCGCTGGGCCTTGGATGACAGGGTAGCAAGGGCACAAATGGGACAGTTGGCTAAACAGCCAAATTTGGAGAAAGGGCCATGGTCACAATATTTTATATAGTAGCAGCTCACCCACAAGATAATGTGCAAGGATAGATGGGCATACATACCAGCCAGGCATAGCATCCATACCAAAGAGGTTAAGATTTCAATAGCATTCATAGCGTACCATTCCAAGTGATTTGTAAAGGAAGGAGTTGCTCTCAGTGGCTCTTTCTAACGGGCGCTTCCCCCCTGCCTGCCCCATCAACTAGATTGGTGGCCATAAGTGAGTCATTAATTCTATTCTGACTCAGGGACCAGATGGGCCAGGCACTGTGGCCTTTACAGACATGCTTGGCTTATTCTTCCCAATAAACCAGTGGGCAGCTGTTGTGCCCATTTTACAGATGTGGAAACTGAAACTCTGGGAGGTGAAGGCAACTGTCCAAGGACTAAGGGGTGATAATGACAGGACCAGGATGGGGATGGAGGTCTGTGTGCCTCTGAGCCCCAGGCCTTCTCTACAGTCACAGACACAACTATCCCAGGACAATACAGTCCCCCAGGGGTTTGTATCTTCCACTTTATAATCAGCCAACAAGTACTTATTTAACACTGACCACGGGGAAAAAGTGCCACGCCAGGGGCGTAGGACCTAGTTTCTTCTTCAGTTGCTTACACTCTAGGAAGGATAACATACAGGAAGCCTGTGACAGGTGAACAAACAGTGAAATAGCAAAATAAATAAATAAATGAATAAAAATCGAAATAATGGGAGAATTTTGTGATGCTAGACATGTTCAGTCAGCGTCTGCATTCATGAATACTTCATCTTTTGTGAAAAGAATCTCGATCAACAGCTTGGAAGTGGGTGAGGCGTATTTTAGACTGGGGGTGGGGTGAGCCTTGCCAGACTTCCCAAGATCATGCTTATAATTTGCCCCCTGGGATTAAAAAGTCTTTTTTTATTGTTTCCTATCCTTTTCAGGCCAAATAAGTGACCAAGGTAGCAGGCGAGGATGCCAGAGTCCCTGGGCTTCTAGAAGATATGTTCTCAGCTGCTGATACAAATATCGGCGTCAGGAGTGTGTCCATCAGGAGACACCTGCTATGGGAGGGACACAGGACCTGTAAGCTAAAGCTTGTAGCCTCATATCCCAGCTGCAAGTCTGTGGCCAGATAAATTGATGTCTCCAGGATTGTCTTTATATTTAAAGAAGTAAATAACACAAAAAGTGTCTGTAAATACTTCTGACCTGTTTTAATTTTTTAAAACTTTCTCTCTCACTTAATAGGAACAACCAGAATTAATTGGAGCAGTTTTGCTGCAATCATTTGTAAGTAGTTAAAGATTGGGAATTTGTCTTAATGGACAAGGGTGGGCAGATCCATATGGCACATATTATTGACTGACCACTCAAAGGTCATTCCTAATCCCCTTTCTCCTGATTGGCTCTTACTCTAGATGCCAGAGAACCAAATCCTTGCTAGCTGAGGCCATGCAGACCAGTTCTGTTCCCTTCATTCTTCCATGCTTCCATGCATTATTCAGCAGGTGGTATGTGCCTTCTGTTATGTGCCAGGCACTATTTATCTGCCTCACTGGGGAAGACAGATAAGAAAAGATAAATAGACATATATGTTAGATAATGCTATGCCCAAACTAAAACACAGCAGGGAGTGGAGGAAGGGAAGTTGACATTATGAACAGGGTGGTTAGGGAAGGCCTCACTGCAAAGCTGAAGTGTGAGCAAAGGCTGAAGGAGCTGAGGGAGCCAGCCGTGTGATTATGGGGGGAAAGCCTGCCACGCAGAGGGAACAGCGGGTGAGAATGAGTGGGAGACGCCTGTCCTTATGGAAATAGTGGGAACTGGTGTGGCTGGAGGGGGTGGGCAAGGATCCTGCAGCGCAGGGGAGATCAGAGAGGAAACGAGACAGCCACATGTGCAGGCCTCGTGAGCCCTGCCGAGGGGTTTGGGTGTCTCTGGGAATGTGCTGGGAAGTGACTGATTCAGAGCAGGGTGGCCTTTTTGATTTCCTCTTGCATACGCTCACTCTGGCCGCTATATTGAGAAGAGACAGAATGAGAGGAAAAGGAAGAAGGTGGAGACACACTGGAAGGTAATGGGGCGACAGGAGAGTGGCTTGGAGAGTGGTAGTGAAGGTAAGCGGACATCAGCTAGAGGCTTTTGATAGTCTAATAAAAGAGACAGGCGAAGCTGAAGTGGTCCTTCTCCTTTCACGCTTCACGGATGTGATGAACTGACTTGAAGCAGCCATCTTTGGTTAAAAAACATGCCGAGACATTGGCTGGGGGTATGGTCCACCCGCTGAACCAAGCCCAGGGGCGGCCCATCCCCAGTGTGCCTGCATTGTGAATAAACAGGCCTCTGTGGCTTGCAGCTGAGTGCATCTGCAGCGACATGGTGCCCGGGACGACGCCCTCCCTCTCCTACATCTCTTCATCAGGGCCCCAGTGGCCAGCGAGGCCAGACTTCAGGCAGCTCCCAAGAATCACGGGCTGCCGTGTGAATCCAGGAGGAAAAGGGAGCGGCAGCATGCTCCCTCCTGATCCCTGCTCTTCCAAACCAACCTGCAAATCAGCAAAGTAATCAATTCAACTTATAAATATGGCTTATTCGAAGAGCTGAATAAGTGGCTGGAGACAATTCCCCAAACTGTGGTTTCCACTGAATAATTGAAATTATGCAAGGGCATGGAAATTTTTCAATAAATAAAATATGTCTGAAAATCTATTAAAGATATGTCTGCAAAAATCATTTCAAAAAGCCCAACTCAGCAATAAAAAATAAATTACATTTCCGTTCTTGCTGCTGCTTCCTTTGGGAAAGAGCATATTACTACCACTTCGTGGACAAACGGCACTAGTGCATCTCAGAATAAAGGATTCTGCAAGTTCTAGCCATGATGTTTAGGCCTTAGATGATGATTCTACATGGAAAAAGAAATAGGGAAGCGAGTTCTCTGACTTAATATGGCTCAGATAATATATCTGCTGTTTTGTCTTTCCCATGGAGGTTTTTGGAATCTGAATTTTCCATCAGTGCCTTGGAGTGGCAGACTTTACTCAGAGATTTTGGAGTGCATTTGGGCCATTTGGACCAGCCCTGTGGGCACAAAGAGTTCACTGGACTCCCCTATTTCTATTTTCATCTGATCCTGAGCAGAAGGGTTCGGAGGGGAAAGCTCCTTCAAAGAATAAGTTAGAAAGCTGCCTGAGGGATTGTAACTTTTGAACTGTGGATTTAAAGACCTACTAAGTAATCTCTTTGCAGGGTGCTGCAGCTTTGCAAGTTGGCTGCAAAAGTTAATTGCAGTTTTGGTTCCATCACCCTCCCGGACTCTCTATATTGGTGCAAAGAGCTTGTTGGACACCTCTTTAAATTAAGGCCATGTAGCTTAAAGCCATGCACCTTTGCCTCTGTTTCTTCTTTTTTCAACTCACTGTTTTGGTGGAGCTTGGGGTGCTGGCCTGGATGTCATTAACTGCCACAGGCAGGAGAGGATCTATGGTTTCCTCTTTCCAGAGGGGCTTTGGTACTCAGGGGCTGAACATTCATGCTGGATCAGGCCAGCCATGCTCACCTCCCAGCAGACTCGTTCCCTGGGAACTTGGAGTGGGGCAGAGGTACCACCTCTCTTCATACTCAGTGCAGATCTCCTCCCAGTTGAGAGCTATCAGGGCTCTGATTCCATTGCTCAAGAGCAGCCTTTGTGTCTGGTCCCAAATTAAGAAAAACACCCAGACCAGTTGCCCAAACCCACTGCCTACCTCACTGGAGGCAGCCCCTGGGCACTGAGGAGATGACCAGGAGCTGAGCTGAAACACGGGGTGGCTGATGCCATGTCAGACTGCTTCCTCCAGACACAAGAGTAAACTTCGACTCTGGAGCCTGCCTTTATCCTGTGAGCAGGGGAAGCGGGTCTGGATAGGGTTCAGCAGGACCAAGGCTCTTGCTGGGAGTGCTGGGAGTGGGAAGGGGGCTGGAGAATGGTTGTTCTTCCCTTCCATGTGAGAACAAGTCACTGAGGCTGCAAAGAGTGCCTTGGAGCTCTGAGTCCTTGCTGCCTGCCAGACACTGGACCAAGCACTGTGTGTGTATGACCTCATTGATTCTCCGAAGAAGCCACAAGAGGAGCTCCTCTGATCGCCCCCATTTTACGGACAGGAAAACAGAAGCTTAGAGAGGGTAGGTGACTGGCTCAGGGTCACAGGTAGCAAATGGTGCCGTGGGACGCGGGGGCAGCCTGTCACGGCCATCGCTCTTCCCCTCTGCAGGCAGCTTTCGGGGTGGTGGACTGGCTTCTGCAATGTGCATAGTGTGTAGAACTGAGTTTCTATTTCGGGGGCCTGAAATCTGCTCTGTAACCCAGGCGAGAACACCTGCTCCCTCCGTTTCTCTCCCGTGTCACCTCCCCAGTAGACCCTCTGTAAACAGTGTCCGTGAGGTGGTGACAGTGGCTGCCCGGAAGGGGGATGTCGTGGGGGTGGGAGGCTGGTGGGTGGATCTGTAACGGGCGCTGGCTGGCGGCACATGGCTGAGCCTGGCAGCCACGGGCCTGGGGACGTCCACCGCCTTGCTGGTTTCTCCCATCTCAGAGGCAACCTGGATGTGGTTTCACCCCTGTCCAGAGGCATCTGCTGACCCTGTTGGGTACAGCTTAGTTTCCTGACACAGCCGGAGGGGATGGCAACCCGGCAGGAGGGAGGGAACCCTAAGCGGGGGTTAAGGAACCGTCTGCTCACGCCTGCTGCCATGAAACCAGGCCACCCAGGGGAGGCAGCTGCTGACCGGGAGGGTGACTGAGGGTGACTGGGGCGGTTTCTGGACCCAGGGACTCTGTCCATGATTTCTGAATTCCTGAAATCCATAATTAGCCATTCCTATGCTGATTACTGAAATTCCATAGTTAGACATTTACTCTTTCATTCAAGCCTCCTTATCTTAAAAATCAATAGTGGATTATCTAGTAAAGAGAGAGACAGGAGAAAAGTCTAATTCTGATCGAAAGATCCAGCTTCTTGAAATCAGAAAATCTCTAAGGAATTAATTGTCCTTACATACGGGTAAACTATATGTAATTACAAAAACTGCCATTTTATTTCGAACCACATATAGAAGTGATTGGGATATCAAGATCTTTTTGCTGCTTTTAATGCTCTCAGCCTTAATCTGAGCCTACTTAAAATATCAATGCTCTCAGGAGACTATAACTTCCTTTTCTTTTCTATTGCTGTTTAACAAATTACCACACATTTAGTGACTTAAGTCAACACCCATGTATAAGTTTTGTGATTTTGAACAATTACTTAATACAAATGTATAAATCAATATATACAAATGTAGAATCATATTGTACATCTGGAACTAGCATAATGTTTTGTGTCAATTATATCTCAATTTAAAAATAATTAAAAAGAAAAATCGTCCTTGTACTAGTAAAAAATAAATGAATGCTGGGGACCTCAAATTTCTCATGTGTAATGTGCAGTGTTTGAAATGGAAGTACTTTTTAATCGTCTTATCAGTTGAGACATTCTTAAACTTGGTTCCAAATTCACAAAAGATTCTTTAGCTTTAGAGATGCTTGGCATTACTTATAAGGAAGGCCGAGGAAAGGAATGAGAATGGCTCATTAAAACGGAGCCCTATTGCACGTGCAGTACCAGCCGAGCCCAGAGGGGGCGACTCAGTGTCGGCAGGGTGGCTTGGACGGAGTAACTGGAATCCGAGGATGGGAAGGAAGGGTGGCCAGACTTTGTTTCACAAGTTAATTCATTCAAGCACTCCTGTGCGCAGGTATCTGGACAGAATACCCTCCCTGCCTTGGGGGGGGGGTCTCAAAAATCCAAGTAAAAACCCACTAATAACAAGGCTTTCATATTTAGGAGCAGAGCAGGTGTGGAAGACACCAGTGCTGCCCATCAATATTCCTGCTTTCTTTACTTTAGGCAAATAGTAAGATTGTATTTCCCCAGCCTACGAAGATGGATCTTCCGTGTAATTTTTTTGGCCAATGAAATATGAGTGGAAGAGGTATGTCACTTTCGGGTGGAATTGCGTAAGAACTGGTGTGTGGGTATCGTTAATATCACTATGTTGTGTATTTGAAAGTTGCTAAAAGTTCTCAAGAAAAAAGTGCACAGCTACGTATGGTGATGGGTGGTGAACATTTCCCAATATATACAAATGTAGAATCGTGTGGCACACCTGAAACTAGTCTAATGTTGTAGGTAAATTATATCTCAATTAAAGAAAAGAAAAATAGTTCTTGTACTAAAAAAAATAAAATAATGCCAGAAAATAAAAAAAAAATAAAGAAAGAATGAACTGGTATGGTTTTCCATGTCCTCTCTTCCTCTCCTACAGCGATCGTAAGAAGGTGGTGATATGCTGGTGCAACACCAAAGACAGCTACCTGGAAGGTGCCAGAACTTGCATACACTTTGCGTGACTGAGAAATAAGCCGTTGCTTTTTAAGCTTTCAGATTCTGAAGTTGTTAGTTACTTTAGCGTATATAGTAGCATAATCAAGCATAACCTGACTGATACAGAAAGAAATAGACCACAAAATATGGTAAATGGTAGAAATTGTGATCTAGAGAGAAATATCACTTTACTGACAGAGGAGAAAAAAACGTATAATTCAAATTCCTGGATGAACTACTTTGATTTTTCTTCTGCTCCTCCTAGGTTTGGGGGAGTTGGTGAAGTGTTAAAAAGTAGATAGCAGGGATCTGAAAGAGATAAAGAATTAGTCTGGATTCACAGATGGAGCTGCCAACCTCTGGCCATCTGAGAGTTGGCTGGATTTACAAGTTGGGTTTTCTAAGGATATACCTTTTACAATCTTGTTAATCTTGTTTAAAATCTTATGGGCTGCATGCAAAAAAAAAAAAAGGCTTGAAATTCTGTCTTTCAAATGTCTAAATAACTTGGGATTTTTTGAGCTCTGGTGGCCTTTGGGCTGCTGTGTTTTGGCCATCCCCTCAAAAAACTTTACCTGCTGTTTCTGATGCAGCTCAGTTTCCTGGAATATCCTCTGAACTAACCCTTTTCTTTTCTTCTTCCAGAGAGGAGAATCTGTTACAAGCCAAACATCACCTTCGAATCTAAAATTTAGGACTGCCCTTTATGTAAATTGAGCCTGCACTATGTTAAGAGGTTTGCTCCACACCTCTCTTTGCACCAGGCAGTCACGCTCAACCCCAGAAGAGATGACTTGAAGTTCAAAAGTGGGTGGAAGTTTAAAAAATAGTAAAAAAAAGAAAAAAAGAAAAGAAAAAGCCATTTGTTTGCTTGTTCACTTTTTTTAACCAAGTAATAGATTTCTTTTTTAAAAATTTAATTCTTATATTAGTAATATACTCATGTGGTTCAAAATCACCCAAGTATGAATGGATATGCAGTAAAACATCTCATTCCTACCTCCATCCTGTTTTTAAGTCAATTTGCATCTGTGTGAGTATATCTGTGGGCATAATTTCTAGAAGTACAATTACTGGGCTACCGTGTTAGTTTAGTGGAGAGTTTAAGGTGTGACTGAGTGAGACTGCAAGGGCTCAAAATATATATTCTTCCAAACCGCAATGGTCAGAGCCTAGCAGATACAATTGCCCGTAGTTTCAAAGTGCTAACACATCAGGCATTGACTAAATATTTATTTTGTGCCTAGCACAATGCAGGTGCTGGAGATGAAACAATAAACAAAATATGCAAGAAGATGCCTTCCTAACAACTCATGAGGCAGGAAGGGCCGTATGGTGGGTAATTGTATCAGTTGACTTGGCTGGACTGTGGTGAGTAGTTGTTTGGTGAAATGCTAGTTTCAGTGTTGCTATGAAGGTATTTTTTAGATATAATTAACATTTACAATCAGTCAACATGAAGGAAAACAGATTATCCTCCAAAATATGGGTGGTCATCATCACTTTTCCTGAATTTCTAGTTTGCTACCCTGCAAAATTCAGATACAAGACTACAACATCAATTCTTACCTGAATTTCTAGGCTGCTGGCCTGCCCTACAAATTTTAGGCTTGCTAACCCTACTACTGCATGAGCCAATTGCATGTAATTATCTACTTTTAGGATAATGCTTTTTAGGTTTTACATCAGCCTCCTTCATGTGTAGTAGAAGAGGGAAGTTTCTTTTAAAAAAAATTAAAGAGAGGATAAAACCCCTCAAATCCCCTGAGAACTGAATAGGATATATCCAAGTGCTAGTTATGGGGTTCAACCCAAACCTGGTGACAAAAATGTCATTCAGTAGGCGGGGAAAACCCAATCGTTCGGAAGGACATGGGTAAGCTGCTTTCCATTTTAAATTTGGAAAATCTCTTTGAGAACATAATTGGTTTGGTTTCTACATTAGAGAAGATAGGAATCTCAGTGGTTTAAACAAAACAGTTTATTTCTCTCTCACTTACAAAGTCTAGTTTGGCAGCTTTCAACTTTACCATAAAAAGGACCCAGGTTCCTTCTGTCCTGTTGCTCTGCCATCCTTGACACACAGCTTCCACCTCACAGCTCAGACAGCCGCTCCAGCTTCTTCCATCGTGTCCTTATTCTAGCCATAGGAGGGGGGGAAAGGGGAAAGGAAGGCAGCCTTTTTCTCTTCAAGGCATTCCTGAATTTGCACATATCATTGTTGCCCACATTCCGTTTGCCATAACCTAGTCATGTGGTCCTACTTACCTGCAAGGGAGACTGGGTAATGTAGTCTTCAGAGAGACAGCCACGTCCTTAATTAAAACTGTGTTAGTATGTAATAAGGGGAGAAAAGACCCTGGGGGATAGCTATCAGCTCTGCCACATGGAGCAAGGCATTGCTTTCTCTTCTCTTTTTCACATTGGAGAAAGAAAGTTCAGATAGTTATTGTTAATTTAATAATTATTGACAATTCTCTCACCTATGTAAAAGCAATGTTAGGTACTTGGGGATACAAAGATGAGTAAGGACTTCTTCGTTCTCAACATACTCACTCCTAGTTGTCAAGTCATACAGTGAAATAACTGGAAGAAAAAAAAGTATATTAAAAGAAATTCTGAGAACACTCTTTTCCTGAATTACTATGTAGATGGGTTTGATGGATTAATTTTATTATCATTATACCTTGAATAAATTGTAGGACACATCAAGGCTCCATTTGGAAAGAATTCTTTACTCAATTTCTTATTGAAATGGAAAAGAGGCTAGTGTGTTCTTAATATCCAGTCACCCTCTTTAAAACAGTTTTTTATTCCCATCACTATTCCTTTTAATATCCTTTGACTCCTGAAAGACTTTCCTGTCTACTCTCATTCGCCTCTCCCTGAACATCATTGTAACCATACTGTGGGGAGCCGGATATGCAATAGCCATGGCAACTCCATCTTGGGCTCTCAGACTCCATCTTGAGAAGCTGAGTTTCGAAAGTGTACAAATGGTTTTGGTTTCACATTCCCAGAAATGTGTTTGTTTCAGTTTCGATTGCGTTAGTGCCAGAGTGTTCTCACTCAGGTCAGCTGTTTATGTCAGAGACGACTGCGCATGCACACAACTCGGTGCATGATTGGAGTTTGTAGATCACTTCATTAGCATAACGGCAACAATCAGAAGGAACCTCACCCCCTGAATGCTATATATTCTCTGCTGTTTCCACAAATAAACGAGACTTGATCAGAAAGCCTGTCTTGTCTCCATTCTCTCTGTCTTCTGACCCTTTTCATTCGCGTACCCCTTCCTTAGGTCCCAGTTGGTGAACCCCGCGGCTGGGGGTTTTATGTTTGCTGACCTGCAGGTCGGGTCACCATACCACTGTCTCCACTTTCCCTTTTGTCCCCTCCAGAATCTGCACACTGCAGGACAGCCCACGAGCTGATCTGGCGTACAAGGATACCAGAATGAATGGTCACGCATAAATGTTTGAACGGGAAATATTTTTGTTTGTCAAATATTGAGAATACTTACACTAAACGTAAGTTTCTTAACCTTAGACCATTTCCACAGCTTTTCTCTGCTGTTGTTTTGGGAATGAACATGGTGTGGGGTAAAGTGTCTTGGCCTGGGAGGTCAAGAGATCTGCTCTACTCACCCCCAGTTCGTCACTTTGGAAAAGTCCCTGAACACTAGGATAATTTGGCTGCTTGACCTGTAAAATAGGAGAGGGATCAGTTGGCTCTCTGACGTCTCTGATTCTAAAAGCAGAAAGCTAAGTAATCCTCACCCAGCCCAGGGCAGGCCAGGGAGCGCGTGGCACATCTGTGTTGTCAGAACAAGGCAACACAGAGAAAGCTCATTTTTCAGGTCATTTCCAGTGCAAGGGCAGGATGTTTGGTCTTGTGCTGAATCATGCAACAGGTCAAGGATGACTCAGCAGTCTAGAACAAAAATTAGCACGTTGTAACCGTTTAAAAGGAATGTTCATTCATACTACATTCCTGGGTGGTCATAACTCCCTTTCCTCTTTCTTTTCTTTTCCTTTTGTTAATCTTTACCACAGCAACTACCCATCTTGTGATTTACTGTGGCACTCTTTCACACCGAGTGCTTGATGCGTGAAACATTTCTGTAAGCATATGAAGCACTCATGTGTACATCAAGGGACCGCCTTGGGCTAACTTTCCTCTTACAGCGTCACCTTGAGCTTTTTATGTTGGCAACAGTTATATTTAGATATCATTCACAAACCATATAATTCATCCATTTAAAGTGTGTGCTTCAATGACTTTTATATATTCGGAGTTGTGCCACCATCACTATAATCAATTTTAGAATATTTTCATCACCCAAAAAGAAACCCTGTACCCATCAGCAGTCACTCCCCAACCCCATTCCCCCAGCTCTATGCAACCAGTGTCTTTGTGGGTTTGCCTAGTTTGGGTATTTCACATAAATGGAGTCATATCATACGTGGTCCTTTGGGACTGGTGTCTTTCACTTAATGTAATGTTTTCAGTGTTCACCCAGGTCGCGGTGTGCATCAGTGTGCCGTGGTATACTTGAGCCTACTGTCACAGGCTGTAGCATGTTGTAGTATGTCATTTCCTTTTATGGCCGAATTATATTCCAGTGTATGGATAGAGCACACTTTGTGTACACATTCATCTGTTGATGGATCATAGCTTCCTTCCCCCATTTTCTCAAACTTTTTCTGATAATTCTTTCTAGAAATGTTATGATTCTACAAGTCACTAGATTGGAAGCCCATCGCCAGAACCTATTTCTGGGCAGTCTGGACGAGGCCCCTGCTGCACCTCTACGAAGGCCTACCTACCAGCGAGGGGGGCCCTTGCAAAGAGCATGAGACTTCTGAGGGAGGCGGCTTGGCTTGCAACTTTGGTTTTAGTGCTTGTTCTCAAGCAGCACTTAGCCTATTTAAGTCGTAGTGTTCACTTTTTCTCTTTCCTTTTAGTGTTCTCTTCTTTAAAATGGGAATTATACTAGTACCCATCTATGGCAGAGGCTGCCAGTCAGCCTCAACTTACCACTCTCACTTCCGAAGAGGTAAAGCCTCTTTCTTGGCTAGATATAGGGCTGCCCAGGATGGAGGCTGTACTTCTTAGCTCCTCTTTTAACTGGGGATGGCCAGGTCTCTGCCTTCTGGCCAGTGATATCGTTCAGCAAAAGCATCCCGTAGCAGCTTCTAGGAGCCTTCTTTTTAAGGCATCTGGCACACGCCCCTTTCCCATTTTGATTTTGTCTCTTCCTCCATCCTGCTTCCTGGGAGCTGATGCTATAATCCTGGACTGCAAGGTCAAAAC
Organism: Phataginus tricuspis; assembly: GCA_029783875.1. Taxonomy (NCBI): domain Eukaryota; kingdom Metazoa; phylum Chordata; class Mammalia; order Pholidota; family Manidae; genus Phataginus; species Phataginus tricuspis. The sequence goes on along the minus strand of JAQQAC010010508.1, from coordinate 42,817,164 downwards.
CAGGAGTACAATAGGTACCAGATGGAATCCAGCTTCCGAATGGGAGGCGTCAGGTAACAGAACCTAGGCGTGTGGCCCGGGGTGAGCGCAAGTGGTCAGGTAGTGGAGAGACTCAGGCTGCAGGCCCGCAGGCTGGTGAGCCTGGCCACGTGGTGGCCTAAGGCTTAGTAAAAACTGCCCTGAGTACACTGGGAAGCAGAGTAGGGGCAGATGGAGTTCACAGCATTAGGGATTTGGTGGGAAAATTTTATAATGCGGTGAGTATTGGCTGTTTCTAGACACCCTTGCCATAAGAGAGATGCGCTCTGGCCAGGCTTTGGTGGAAGGGAGTATGGCTTTGCTAAAATAGGACTCTACCTGTGTCCTGCAATCTAAGGAGAATGAGAGTTCAGTAACTGGGGATCTACTAGGGCTGAAGATATGAAGTATGTCCGTACTGCACATGGATGTGGATAGCAGTAGCTCTGAAGGGGCAGTTGAACTGGGACAAAGCTTATGGTGGCAGGCCTTTCTCAAGCATTCTTTGTTAAGTGTTATCTGCCTCACCATAGCCATAGTAAAGTAATAATGGAGGCAGAGATCAGATAGAGCGTCACCATCTGTCTACAGCCTGCTGTCTGCGATGGCTTCCAGGGGGCCACTGTGAAGATGAAAGAGAAGGGTGTGGAGCACAGAGGCCAGCAAGAAACAGACTGGGCAGCTGGCAAGCAGCAATATGTCAGGTGTGACCTGCTGCTCCTCTGTGCGTGGCCTGACCTTCAAAGAGGTGAGAAAAATGTGGACATTTGTTTTCTCTCTTTTTGTGAAAGTACCTACATAATACTCTTGATTTTGCCTTTTGGTCCACTGAGTCCAAAATATTTGCAATCCAGCCCTTTTACAGGAAAAGCTTGCTGGCCTCTGGACTAGAGTCTTAGGCATAAAGATCAGGTCTCGGTAAGATCGTGCATACTGAGTGTTCACAGGCAAATAAATGGGCAAGAAGAAACACATTTCAGAGGTAATGTCATTGCTATGAGTGACTATTATCTTCACCTGCAAACGTCTGTACCTCTTCAGTCCGTGAAGCGATGCCACTGGCCCCTCTGGCCTGCACCAGCAGGAAGGGGGCTGCCAGCCCCCAGAGGGAGCATACTCTTCAGAGCCGACCGCACTCTCTACGGGTAGCCTACGGAGTACCAGACAGGCCACCCGCCAGCTTAGTCTGGGCCTGAGAAAGGGCCTTGGCCATGCTTACCCTGTGGGACTTGAAGAAACTACAGTGGGCCACTGACTGCTCCATGTTTCTCTAGTCTCCATTGTCTGAACAGGGCCTTTATTTGCCATTCTTGAGTCTTATTCCACCATCTGATATTGTGTGTGTGTGTGTCTGTGTGTATGTCCTTCAGTTGACAGGTCACAGGGCAAAGAGAAACCGTGTGTGTCCCTGATGGACTTGAGGTGACATTATGTGTTGATAGAACATAAAGATAGTCTGTAATCTAGTCCCAAGACAGGTGCCCTTAAAACCGCATTTTCATTTCGACATTTCAAACATTCCTATGTTGTTTGCATTTTTATACAAATAGCTGTATAGTTTTTAATCTTAAAAATAAAAGCAATAAAATAAAAAGAACTCTGTAGTACACATTTGGCTATGGATAATATTTATGAGCTCTTTTCAAATTTTGGAAACAATGGAAAACACAACTTTGACATCTTAACACACAAACCTCAGGGTTTCCATCCAGTTCATAATTACTCTTGGGAAAGGGGTGAAATTTACCATAGTACTTTTGTGATTCTAATGTCTTAGTAAAAAACAGTAGATTTTTTCTTTTGAAGGACAAGTAGATCTCATGAATTAATTACATAATTATTTTAACTACATTTCAGTAAGTTTAGACATTAGCACAATAATGTTCTGATGTTACCAACCTAACCCACTCTTAACCTTGTGGCCACTCCATTCTAGTCCTTTTTAGTATGGATTTTTATAGCTACAATTGTAATATACAAAAATCTTATGGCTTGTGTTTTCACCAAACACTATGTAAAAGAATATTTCGGTGTTTCTACATAGTCTTTTAAACTCAGCTTTCCACTGGCTGCCTCATGTTATAGGAGCAGAGATTTCTGTTGTACGTGTCTATTGCTGTGCAAAAACCACTCAGAACTTAGTGACCCAAAATGAGATTGTATTATATTTCATGGTTTCTATGTGCCAGGGTTTGGGAAGGGCCGATCTGCGTGGTTTAGGCGCAAGAGGTTGCCATCCTGCAGTAGCTGGATTGGGGATGGAGGAGGCTGGGGACGCTGGGAGCTGGCCGGGCCCCTGTTGCTCTTTATGTAGTCTCAGGGCGTCACGCTGGAGACTCTCAGCTTGTGCTGGTTTGGGCTTCCTCAGGATGCCAGGACTTCTTATGTGCTGGTTCAGGCTCCAGGAATATTCTAGCAGGCTATGCAGAAGCTGTGCTGTCTTCTGTGACCTTCACATAGCATCACTTCAGTTGCACCAGTAATCAAGATCAGTCCAAATTCAAGGGGAAGGAGTATGTCACTGGCAGGAGGATGAAAGAATATGAAGAGATGTTTAAAACTGCCACAATTCCACAACCTGTTTATTCTTTTATTACTGAACATTTGTCTACTGTGTTTTGCTGCTAAAATGAAATTGTGATAAACATCTTTTCTCATATTTTGTATGAAAGTAGAATTATCAAGTCAAACTATATAATATTTTATAGGGTCCCTGAAATATATTGCCAGGTAACTTTCCAAAAGACTGTATCAATTAAGATGTTATATGCAACATAAGTGACAATATTTTTGATACATCATTGTCAGCAGTGTAAGTTACCATTAGACTTCTATTGTCTATGTAAAATGTGTACCTTAATGTTTGATTTGCATTATTTTTATAATGGAAAAGCCATGTTTTATGTTTGTGAATTTTATCATCTAGTTAACTTCCTAGTTTATCTACTGGGGGTCTTAATGAGTTTAATGAAAATTGCATGAACTTTTCCATACTAAAGATGTCAGTTGCTTCTGTGTCATTTCACCCAGGCTATTCTTCTTCTTTTGGTTAATAATTTATGATGGAGTGTAGGTGTTTTTAATTTTTCCATCAAATCTGTTAACTGTTCTCTCTGATTTCTTCTATCAAATTTATACTTAGAAAGTCATCCTTCCTCCAACACTTTTCAGATGTACCAGATTATCAATTATATGAGTGTCTATATTTACATTTTCATGGTTGGAGTTTCACATTTAACTTCTTAATTCATTTTAAATTCATTTATTATATTACTTGGGTCTAAAGTAATTCTTCCCTTAATATTAATCAGCAAAATCAATAGTACGAAATAGTTCTGCCTTTGTTTCATTGATCTATGACACCTTTTTAATACATGCAAAATCCTTCATCATATGGTATAGTTCTGGACTACTTATTCCATTTAAATTAAAGAGTCTATCTTGTTTTTTTCCTTTGTTAGGCTCATCTCTCTCCCTCTCTTTTTTCCTCTTAAATGAACTTTAGAATTAATGTGTACTCCATTTGAAGAAAGACTCTTTGGGAATATGATTGAGATCGCATTAAAGCTTGAACTTCATTTTGGGATGCTTGATATTTTTTCAATATTTAGCTTGCAGATAAAGATGCATGATATATCTCTTTATTTATTGGAGCTTTCAAAAAATATCCTTTAATTTCTTGTAGCTCTCTCTGTTTATCCACATGTTTGATTTAAAAGCTAGGATTTCTTCTCTCTGTAAGGGCCAGTGCGGGTACTGGTGGGGCCTGGGGCCAAGGGTCCTTATGAGGCCCAGGTAGTCAGGGTTCTCCTGAGCAATCCCTTTGGCACCTTCTAATTTTTTTCATTTTATATAAATTTTATCTTAAAAATGTTACTTTCAAAGAAAAAAATTGTAGACCTGGTGTTTAGAAGCCAAATAATAGTCAGGGATTGTTGGTTTTACAAAGGGAATTGTACAGATTTTGGTCATAGGAAAGAAGGAGGGTGAGCAGAGCTGATAGGCGCTACGATAGTAGCAATAGTACCCGAGATGGTACTCACGGGGCTCAGGGCACGAGGTCAACCCCTGTCTCTGGTAGGGGCTGACGCAGCAGGCACAGAAACTGGCTATGACATATACACCCCATCTGGAAGCCTGGGCTGATTCCAGATGTTCAGCCAAATGGGGAGAAGCCATTGGTGCTTTCTGGGCAGAGGACAAGGGGCTGCAGGCTGCCAGCATGCCAATGTCATGGAATGTGAAAGGGCTCACTTCCCTCCTGCCAGATCTGTCCTCCTCTACCTGCCGGATCATATCTGAATTATTTTTTGTGAGGAACTTGTATATTTATTCCATAGCCAGAAGAAAGGCTTACAATGCCTGGGAGAGAGGATTAGATTGAAGAGTAATGGCTGGTAGCACAGCCTCCCCTGATGTCTGCAAGGAGAATACGTGGAGGGATACGGTGAGGGGAAGGGGAACAGACTGGAACCACAGGTAGCAACCCCCAGGCCCTAGATTCACATTTCCCCCATGCAGTGGAGTTGGAAACATCAGGAGAGGGGATGCAGGATAACAGTGGAGTGCACTGTGAGGTGGTGCCCCCTTTCCTTCCAGATAGGGGCACACTTCGCTTCCCTAGCATAGAAACACGGCCTTAGCTTCATTTTAAACATCCTGGTTTCCAAAACGTGGACACACGTGGTCCCGCCTCTCCTCCAGCAGGATGTTCCCACAGTAGATACATTTGAGTTGACAGTCAGTTCCATTGAGCACTGAGGGCTAGAGCTTCATCCAGGAAGAGAGAAAAATAGGGGCACGGAGAAGGAGGGGCCCACGCGGGAGGGGTGAGGCCGCTGCAGAAAGAAGGTAGCGCATAAAAGGTCCAGAAGTGACCAACGGTCCGAGCCTGGCTGTGCGGTTGTCATTAACGTGCAGTGAGCAAACGGGATTTCCAGGCCACGTCACCACCAAAGTCACCTTTGCTGAGTGTCCAGCTGAAGCCTGTGCCCCCAGTGAAGGTCCACAGAAGCTCCCTCTTGTCTCAGGCAAAGCCCTGCCTCTGATGGTTGGGGAGAACACACATCACACACCACTAAAGCTGCCAGTTTCTGTCTCTTTCACACCATTAGTAGAACACATATGTCATTAAAGGAAGTGAGTTACAGTATAAAAATACGGTAATTCACAACTGACAGCATTTTCAGGGGGCTGCTTTCCTGAGCTGTCTCCAGGGACCCTATATTTAGTGAAAAGACATTTCCCAGAAAAGTTTTCATAAATATTCTCCATGAGATAAAAAATGTATATTTATCACTTCACATAAAAAGAAATCTAAAGTAAATGTTTTGGAAGCTGACTTCTCAGAAAGTGAGTGGCTGTTTTTAATCCATAGCTGGATGAATTTTTCTTATCAACTTTACAGGAGTCAGGGAATGCTCTAGGCTGGGTTGTCCAGTGTCAGTAGTGGCATTATGCTTATTTTCCCCCCTCTTCTTTGTCCTCCAGCAGCCATAACCCAAACCCTATGTTCTGATTCTGGTGTTGGGAAGTGTATTAATCATGTCTTTTATTTTCTGTGTTTTTGACATGCTGGTGACTTGGCCCTCCCAGGGTCAGCCAATTTCTAGCCTAGCAAAAGCTAGGCTTTCACATGCAGACCACCCAGTCCAAAGCCTGTCCCCCAGCAGCACCCTTTCCTGGGCACTCACCCCCAGTCGTGGGGAAGGCGCTACACCTGCCCCAATCACAGTGGGGCTGAGAAGCAGACAGCCAGGGGTAGCCTCACTGAGCCCGCAGACCAGCATGTCCCAGACATGCTTAGTCCGCTTACCTTGCCTTGCCCGTTCCTTTCCTCCAAAATTGTAAGAAAGTTTCTCCCCAGTGCTCTCCCTTCACTCCCTCCGCCTCTTTCCTTCAGTGGCCCTGCAGGGTGGGACACGCCCTTGGGAAGTGTGCCGGACAAGTGCACAGGGTTATCTTCAGTGCTACTCCTCTCCTGGTCTGTTGCCACCAGAACAGCATGAGAATAAGATCTACATTTCAAAACAGAGAGGGGAAGAAATGTTCATGAATCTGCTCCCCATGGCTCCGAGTAGTGGATCTGAGGATCGCCCCTCACACTGCCGACTGGCCATCCTGTGGCCTCGTCACATCTTGTCTCCATGAAACCAGAGACTATTCTGGTTTGATGAGTCATCCTGCATGCTGTCTGAGGGAGACTGTGCGTTGGTGAGAAGCTTTGGAATCCAGCAACCTTGGAAGAGAAGTATAAGGAGAATAAAATTGGAAAGCCTGGTGTTACTCAAGGAAGGACCAGGCCTGTATGGGAAGTCCACTGAGGAGAGAAGACTGTAAAAATGGAGGCAGAAAAGTCAGAGAGGGGAAAAGAGAAAGAGTCGTTTTAGGGAGAATAAGATGGAGAAAATACAGTTTAACAGAACACCTCTGAGGCAGAGCTCTGGTTCTGATGAAGGCCTTTGTAAATGGCAGCACGCTCATCCCCACAGACACGGAGAGGAAGGGTGCTAGGTGAGCAGACGTGGAGAACGGGCCCTGGCTGCTTAGTGCGAGTGCCCCATGGGGTGAGTTTAGGGGCTTCGTCAGCACAAGGGCGGGAGGGCAGAGAGTCATCCAAGAGGACACGGAGGCATTTTCCTGGAGCGAGTGTGTGTGAGGGGCGTTTTGTTTCTGAGCGGAGCAGACAGACTGTGCCAAGGCCATCGAGACGGTGAGCCGGGGAGGCTTTACATGAGGCAGTTATAGGAATAGACTTTCATTTAAAAAAATTTAATTGTGGTAAAAGTCACTGACATAAAATGTACCATCGTTAGTGTTTTTAAGCGTCCAGTTCAGTAGTGTTAAGAATATACACATTGTCGTGCAACAGATTCCATGACTTTTACATCTTGCAAAACTAAGCTCGGTACCCATCGAACAACTTCCTGCCGCCCCTCCCCCAGTCCCGAGGAACCACCATTCCGCTTTCTGTTTCTCTGAGTTTGACCGGATGCCTCATGCAAGTGGAATCATGCATTTATCCTTTGTGACTGGCTTATTTCACTTAGCATAATGTCCTCAAGATTCATCCATGTTGCGACAGGATCTCTTTTTTTAAGGTGGAAGAATATTCCATCGTATGTGTATACCACATTGCTTTATCTATTTGCCCACCGATGGACCTTCGGGCTGCTTCCACCTCTTGACTGCTGTGAATAGTGTTGCAATGAACATGCGGTGCAAATCTCTCTCTGAGATGCCACTTTCAATTCTTTTTATATATACTCAGAAGTGGGATTGCTGGACTATAGGGCAGATTTTCATTTTTAAAGATGGTTCCAGTGACCGTATATAGTATCAGTTGGATGGGGTAAATACTGGAGTCAGGGAGACCTGCTGAATTGCTCCGGGACTATACAATGGCCACTCCCACCAAGGTCGCACAGGTAGAGAGGGAGGCGCGGACGGATCCCAGGTGCAGCAAGGATGGCCGTGCTGAGTGACAGTGGGGAGAATGAGGGAGGAGCCCCTGGCGAGGCTCTGGGGTCTGGCTGGGGACCTGGTGGAAGCACAGGAGGAGGAGGAGGGTGGGATCCGGTCTGTTCTGCAATGGTTCTTAGCAGCAGTGGGGAGGACAGAGATGGAGAGGCCCAGATTTATGGTTCCTAAAGAGCTCATAGATCAGGGCAGCAGCTTCAGGAGTGGAGCGGAGGGCTAAGACTTCAGGACGCGGCCACAGAATCTCTACCTGGCCCGGTGACTAGCTGATTGTGGGGGTTTTACAAAGAGACACGTCTCAAACTTTTGATCAGATGGATGGCAGTGTAAGAGTAAGCTGCTTAGAACTTTAGTAAATATTTTGCATAGCTTTAGATAATTTGATTTTGAGATATCTGTGAAACAAATGTAGATATCCAGCTAGGAATACTGGAATACTAGTTCAGGTTTTTAAAATTAAATCTTAGGACAAGGGTTGGGCTAAGGAAACAAATGTAGAAGTCAGTCATCAATATGGAGTGGGAAATGAGGCCATGGGGTAAGTGAGATGTGACCAAGGACAGCAGGACAGAGGCCTGGGGACAAGAACTGGTGGGGCGTCAACGTCGTAGGGGCAAGTGAAGGGAAAATATCCGAGAGAGGAGAATAGGAAGCGCTAGGAATGCAACAAAGGAGAGAATTGTGGCGGAGAAACCAAGGAAGGATGAGAGACGCAGGCCAAAGGTCATTTCTGGTAGGTGGCCAGATCTGGGCAGAGGGCATGTGAGCAGAGCTGGCAGGAAGGGGGTGTCCCCTTACCCCCACCTTCAGCTGCTTAACACCTTGTGAACGCAAAGGTTTTCTCAAGCTGATGGTGGCATTTTCCCACTACTCTATGTAGACTAGTGCTCTCAGTGCGGTGGTGGCTGATTTTGTCCCCCTGGGTACATTTTGATTGTCACAGGTAGGGCAGGGAAGCTCCTGGCCATCCAGAGGGTAAGAAACCGGGGTGCAGAGAAACATCCTGCCATGGTGGATGCGGTGGACGGCATCCCCCACCCCTGTCCCAGCAGGGACTTATCCAGCCCCAAATATCAAGTGAGAATGCCGAGAAGTCCTGGCATAGACTTTGTGGGTTGGACGCACCCCTCCCACACCTCTTTTTAGGGCCTCAGGCATTACGTTTTCAGTGAGAAGTGTCTGCCTCCACATGGCATTCCAGCTCTTTCTAGTTTGTGGCCTAACAGTGGAGCCCCTTTTGAAAGCAAGTATTTGAAAGATTTTAGAGAGCCCGCCCACCCTTTCAACCAGCCCCAGCTGTACATTAGCACAGTAATTTCAGAAATAGTTCTTCAATGCGGTGGCAGACTTGAGGGGTGTATGTTCAAAGAATTAAACCTCTGAACTCAGCAAGGTCACTATTTGCCTGGCACTGTCCTGCCAACTGCTGCCGAAGTCCATGCCCTTTCAAGTCCAAGAGTTATTCCTAGGCTTGTACTCTCAGTTCTCTCTGAAGCATCGGCCCTGCTGATACTACGGGAACATCTGCTATGCGGCCCTTGAGTCTTCTTGGCTTAGGTTGGTATGCTCCAGCTTGTCTTAATTGAGAGCACTCTCTAATAAGTCCATTTCCTAGAAATCAAACAGAATTAGCTTCTGTTACTGACTCGCACGGATCCCCAGGTCTGCTTGTCAGTTAGGCGGAGCCGGAGCAGGGGTCTGGCTGCTGTGTGTTCACCCCTATGCTGGGGTTCACCCAAATGTTCTCTGCTTCACCCTTCACCCATCAGAGCTCAAGGTTGGAGGGTCTGAGGAGTGGGTCTGGACTCTGCTGCTTGGGTGAGAGCCTGCTTGGCCACCATCAGCTGTACAGCAAATGTGGACAAGTGACTTCATATCTCTTATGTAACTAGAGATATGTACCCCCCTCAGAAGGTTTCTTTGAAGATTAGATGGGTAAATACATGTAAAGTGCTCAGAGCAGAACCTGGTACATGGCAAGCTCTCAAAATAATGTTAGATACTGCATTAGTTTCCCAGGGCTGCTTTAATAAAGTACAGTGAATTAGATGGCTTCAAACCACAAAAAATTAATTTTCTCACAGTTCTGGAAGCTGGGAGTCCAACATCAGGGTGCGGGCAGGGCCGCGTGCCCTCTGAGGGCCCTGGGGATGGATCCTTCCTGGCTTTTCCCCAGCCTCTCCGGGCGGCCACATCCTCGGCATTCCGGTGTCACTCCAGGTCTTGCCCCCATCTCCGCACGGCCTTCTCGCCTGTGTGTGTCTGTGTCCCCAAATATCCCTCTCCTTCTCAGGACACAAGTCGTGGGGTTTAGGACCCACCCAGCCTGATCCAGCATCACTTCATTTTAACTAATCACATCTGCAAAGACCCTGCGTCCAAGGAAGGTCACATTCCGAAGTCTGGGGTGGATGTGAATTGAATGCCGACCCACTACAAGATCACTCAGGTTCACCGACAAATTCATATTGTTTCAGCAACTGCTTCCCTTGGTGAAGAAAATCTATCAATATGTTTTATTCAGACACATTTTAAAAGCTGGTTCTTTAAAATGCTCTATGTGGTATAGCCTGAACGCCATCCTGTAGGGAAGACTTATAAAAAATTAAAATAGCGTCTGGCTCAGACTTCTTCTGGTGTGTGAGCGGGCAGGGAGAGTCAGGTTGGGAGAGGATTCAGCCCCCCCATCCCTGGACAAGGTGCCGAGTTCCATGAGATCAACACAGGCAGCACAGGCTGTAGGGGGAAGTGTCGCCTTCTGGTCTATGCCAAACGGAATTGGATCTGTGTGTTCAGAACACTGAGCCCCACGGTGCCTCAGGGTATGCAGTAAGCGGATGGTGCCAGTCAGTCCCCTATTTATGGGCAGAAAACCCATGTGTCCTTCTCTTTAGGTGGGTGTCCCGTCCGCTAGGTTTCCCATGTGGGAGAGACTGCCAGGTGCCCGGCACTCACTTCTGTGCATTCCCCAGTGTATGCTGCTTGAAGTTTGCAACAGGTCCAAGTCCAGGGCAGGTGCCCATTCCTTCACATTCCTGTCCTGGGTGAGAACCAGGTGATGCCTACCAAGTCAATACCTGAATGTAGTCAATGCACAAGATACCGCTCTAGCTCTCACTGAATCCACCGGAGACCATTTACCTTCTTAATATGTGCTGATGGTTGTCCTTGTCGAGCACGTCTTCTACAGCGGTGGTTCTCGAGCCTTTGTGTAAATCCAGAGAGCTGGCTAAGACGCAGACTGGGATTCAGTATGTCCTGGACAGGCCCAGGGTTCTGCACTTCCAACAAGCACCGTGATGAGGCCGAGGCTGCTGGTTCCTGGCGAGGGCAATGGAGAGCTTGACTAGCAAGGCTCTGGGTGAGCGCCCTCTCCCAAATCCTTGCCCAAATCCCTGTGCAGCCTGTGAAAAGGTACTCATGGAATAAAGCTAATGGATCTGAGAATGAGAAATACATTCACTGTCCAAAGGATGCATCCAGGTGTAGAGGACAGAATGAGGACTGGACACCGGGAAGCAGATATTGGCATCTGAGTCCTGGTTTGCTACTGAGTGGCTGAGTGCTACTGAGTGGCTATCTTGGATATGTCATTAACTCCTTTGATGCCCGTGTCCGTCCCCTGTCCATGAGGAGTGATAACTTAGCTCCTCCTAACTACCTATCACTCAGGGAATTAACTGAGATGGTATTTTCAAAAACTCTGTGAAAAGTGTTAAGCATTATGAAAGGCAGTTATCCTCTCCCTCCAGCTGTCTTCAGAAAGAAAGGCTGGTGTTGGTCCAAACAGGAGAGCTCTGTTGTATAAGGAGCTCTGCTGAGAACTGCAAGCTTCAGGGTGCTCTAGGACACAAACATGGTCAAACAGAAAGCTTTTAACTTCTAGTCATTCAGTATATTTAGAATATACTCAGCAATTTATATGTGCAAGGTACGCGTGGGCTTTGGATGTACCAAGATAAACAGGGCAGGACTGTGAATTTAACTTGCAGGAGTTAAATTCTACTGTGAGAGAGACCGTGTACCTAGAGAGCCCGTGCAAAGTAGAGGGGGGGTCACATGTCATGGGTGTGGGGGTCTCCACTGAATACCAGGCCGGCCTGCTTCTTCCGCTTCTCATCACTGCCTCTCTGCACTCACTCCCGTGGGCTCAAGGGGTCTTACATGTATCCTGGTTAGTGAGGGGTAGTGGTGATGAGGGGCTGAAACTAGGTATCTTGGAGCCAGACCACCAGGTTTGAAGTCAGCTCTGTGTGATTTTTGGGCAGTTTATTTATCCTCTCTGTGCCCCAGAGAGGCTTGTGCATATATTGGAGATACTATAATAGTATCTGCCGCAGTGGGTGGTTGTGAACATTAAATAAGTAAATAAATACAAAGTATACACACAGTAAGCTCTATGGGTTAGCCGTTATCTTAATGCTGAATGAAAGGGGAGTCTCCAGGAAGCATGGCTGGGGCTGGGCCAGTGGCGGGCGGCTGTGCTCTGCCCTTCCCGTGGGATGACCTTGGGCAGAGTGCTGGTGGCTGGGGGTGGACGGCCCCACCCCGGCGCCGAGATGGGCAGCTCAGGGGGCCTCCTGCCTGGATCATGTGGAGCCCTGAGCGGCACCGAGTGACCCCTAGTGGCGGCTCCGCGTCAACGCTCTGGCTCGGCTCTGTTGCTGCTCCACGGAGCCCGCCGCAGGGCTCCTGATTCCCGCGCTGCCGAGCCTCTCCCCCGGTTCGCAGGTCGGGAGGTCTTGTCTCTCCTCCCCGATGTCTTCCAAGGTTGCCCCTAGTTGCACTGCCTCCTGAGGGCGGAATGCGGAGGGGGTGGAATGGTCTCCCGCACTGTCTATTCTCCCGTCCAACTCTATTGCAGGGTCTGTGGTATGTCCCTGGCTTATCTCAAGTCTTCTGTTGTTTTAGCAGTAAAATATATAAATATCCATTCCCTCTACAAAACAACCCTGAGTCTCCAGGCAACGTGGGGGCCTCATGCACAGATGTAGAGGAAAGAAAACTCAAAATTCCTATTTAATTTATGAAGCCTCTACATATCCTGTAGAAAAGGTGCCAACGGAGGAGAAGGAGGGCGGAAGAGGGAAGAGACGGCCAGCGATCACCCAACACACATTCATTTGCTGTCATTTCCATGCCAGACGCTGCAGGGACAGGATCTCTCATGGCCTCGAAGAGGGAGGCAAGTGTCCACTAAGGGGAGGCTCAAGGTGGTGAGGAAAGAACGCCAGTTTCCTGTCGCCTCTCCCATGAAGCTGTGCTAGCTCTTCCCTGGAAGAATTCATTCATTCAGTCATTCATTCATTCAGCAGTGGTTTCCGGGAGGCCTTGCTTTTTCATTATTGCAGGCCACCTAAGGCTATTATAATGATGTTAAAAAGAAAGACACAGGCCCAAAATGGGGTCACTTCTGCTAGGCCAAGTCACCAAATTGGGGCTTATTACCTCACCTAACTGTAGTTTCAATCTCCCACGGAAATGTGCTCAGTCAGGAATTTTCTGGTCAGCATGGATAAGATGTCACAAAGGCCCTCTCCTTCCACCTACTAAGACCTTTTCGTCCCCAGATGAAGGTGACCTCACCTGAGAATAATATATATATTTTCCTATTTGTAACATCCTTGTCCTGCTTTAAATTCTTCGTCCTCCTGTTGCCCTTCAGAGCATCTCTGCTTGCTGGACGGGCCGCCGCTGATTCATGAGTCACTTATAAAGAAAATTAGATCTTCAAATGTACTCGGATGAATTTTGTTTTCTAACAATGGCTTATACATTTCTCATCACTGTCTGGCTAACTAGCCTCCCTTCTTTTGCTGCAGCAGTGTGGACCAAAGTGAAGGTGGCTTTCCATCAGAATCTCAGCTTGCACAAGGAGAAGTATGCGGAGTAAAGTTTTGGCTGTGCCACTTACTGACTATATGACTTCGAGCAAGTTAGGCAGCCTTTTCGAGTTCAGTTTTCTAAGTCCACTAAATAAGAATGACTATACCTACATTTGTCAGCTCTGGCTGCCAAACAATACCATAAACTGGGTGGCTTAAAAACATAATGTGATTTTTCACAGTTCTCAAGGCTGGCGGTCCCTGCTGAAGGTGCAGAGACACACACACGTGGTGGACACACACACACACACACACACACGCACACACACACACATCTCTCTCTCCCCCTTAGAAGTTCACCGTCTCGCTGGATTAGGGACCTGCTGTTCACTGAGCCTTAAGTTCTTCCTAAAACCCTATCTCCAGGTACAGCCACAATGGGATTTAGGGCTTTAACATCTGACTTGTGGGGCACAACTGAGTCCGTAACATACTGTGCTCAGCCATTTCCCACTCCTCCGCAGAGGGGTGGGCAGGCCCACCGGCGCCAACCGCAGCCCTGTCCATTGAGGAGCTAGATTTGAGCCAGGTACCCTGCAATCGATCCATTTCTTCAGGGAGCCCCATTGTCCTTCCTGCCACCTGCTACCTCCGTCCATGGATGTGTCCAATGACCTAAAAGCATGACGGACAGGGCCCTGGGCCCTCTCCCCTTCCTATCAGAAGGTTCCAAGACCCCAGGGTAAGTTAACAGATGCAAATATCCATCAGGGAAGGGCATGGATTTCTCTTGCCTCTAACTGCAAACTGCTTGCCAAGATAAAAGCATTTGGTTAGGGAATTCTTCCAATGAATGGGCACTTGCCTTAACCTAAATAAATTAGTGAGGCCACTCAAATGCTGCCTCTCAGAGCCACAGTCCACTTCAAGGTGGTGTTTCTGACTCTAGAAATAAGGATGACCAGGATTTGAGAAGTCTGTCTTCTTACCGGCAATTAAAAGCATATGCTTATATGTGGTCAAGTTCTGCTTTACTGGGCACATCACTGTATTTAAAAATGAAACAAATCCCTCCCCACCTTTTTTTCTAATAGGGCTTATGGTACTTTTAGTTGCTCTTTGCAGGGCTCTTTGCTGGATGCCAGTCTGGAGAATGAGAACAGTGAAAGACAAGGTTCCTGTTGTTGAAAATCTTCCAGTGTAGCTTGAAAGAGTGGAACAGAGTGGGACTTAATAACATTTCTGGACAACAATGTGCTGCCTGTCTGCACCTATTCCATAGGGTCGTGGTGAAATCGAATTAATAAGGGAAGCAGGAGTGGCAACGGCCCAACACCTATTGGTTGAATAGATGAATAAATGCCTGCCTGCGAGGCGGCGGGTGGGGCTGGGAGCCTGGGGGGTGCTATCCTGGCTCCGGAGGCGGCCCTGGAGAACACAGACACCCTGCGGAGCCGAGCGCGGCTGCAGCTGTCAGTCCCTCGAGGATCTCAGCTCTTCCTAGCTCATGGAGCACTTGAATCGCCCCACCATGCACAGTGCTCAGAAGCAAGGGAGGGTTGGCTCAATTTTCTTCTTGTCTTTCTACTGCTTCCTTTCAATTGACGGAGCAGATGGAAATCTTGTTTCTGAATTACCCAGTGTCCCCATTTGATCTGTGTACATCTGGAAGGAAATTATTTGGATGTATTTGCTTTTTAAAAATGAGCGTGAAAACAGACCTTGAGGTGGGGGAGGCTTTTTATCTTTATTGTTCCCTGCCTGCCCCGTTAATATAGTTTCCCAAGAAAAACAAAGAAAGAAACTCTTACAACATTAAGTCACAGCAGGGACGACTTCTGCTCCCTTCCTCTCATCTGAAAATAAACTTAATTTATAAGGTCTGGGAGGGCTATAGTGATATTCTGCAATGCAAATAAAACACAGCGTGAACGCACACACGGGAAGAAAGTCCCGCGCTGTAAACATACCCAGGAAGTTCAGAGAGGCATAAGAAGTTGGGACAGGCACTAGAAATGATTACTTTGGAAAAGAATTGCAATTTTCCGTTTTTAAGGGAACATATGTCACTACAGTTTTCTCTTCCGAGAGTGACTAGAGGGGGGCCTTGAGCCAATGTTTTACCCTGATGGATTCGGCTGCCTGTGTTGCATTTGAAGTGCCCCTGACAATACTGTCCTTTGGGAATTTTCATTCCCACCGACTTCTTGTAGCCCGAGCAGTTCAGAGCAATGTCATCACCAACTATAATTCAACCATTTACCATTTATTTCCTCTGGCAATTAAGCAGTGTGCTAACCAAGCCATGACTGACTTACCAGTTGAAGCATGTTTCCTCCGTAACACACTTTTCTGAAATTACAGTTGTAAGGTTAGAAGCAAGGACTGAATGATAGATCTTTTCCTGACCTTGCTATTAAGTCTGAGGAGGGCATTTGGACAAGGCAGGCATCTGGGACTCGCTCTCAACCGAATTGTGAGGGCAGGAAGTTTGTCTTGGGCACCACCTGCTTCCTTTCTCTGCTGCTGGCCATTTATAGCTCTCTGCACGCACCCCATCTCCCAGTATAGTATGCTGGTTCCTCTCGTCAGGAGGAAAGCAGTCTGATGGCCGTGTTCAGGCCAAGGTGTTGGAGACAAAGTGAGCTATTAATCTTGAGAATATTTGGATTTATTAAATAATACCTGCAAAGGGTACGACTTAACTGAAAGGCATGTGAACGGTGGGGTTTCAGACACAGTAAGTGTTGGACTGGGGAAAATATTTGGGGACACGAAAATGTCTCGACACTTAAAAAGAGACATTTATTTATTTAGTTTTCTTTCTTTCTTTCTCTACCTATCTATCAATTCTCTGTGATCCTAGAGTTTATTATTTACAACAAGTAGATGGTTATGCTCAGACATTTATGAGCTTGGGGTGTCTTTTCGGTCCAGGTTACTGTGCTCCCTGTATGCTTGTCACGCAATGGCTGTGGAGTTCTGACCTTTCTTCCCTGTGTGTAAGGAAGAATACAGTCACGGGCAAAGTTTGGAAGGAGAAACATTTGTCTTTTGTATCTACTTTCTCCTTCTTTCTTCTCTTCCCCAGGTACTGTGTGGGGATATCAGGATAGTTTTGAGAGGAAACTAAGCATAAGATTATGAGAAGTTTTAAACAGAGCTGAATCCCAAGAGTAAATGGGACAAGCTTGTCGTTGCACAGAATCAGTATTCAGTGTAATTCTTTAAGAGCCTCTGAATTCATTTTAAGACCATTAAAAACATTTTAACGAAGCTTAGTGCTAGTTCCAGGTTGTCGCTCAGTGTTCTGGACCAGTTTCTTAGGTGACTTGATTAAGAGAGCTGGTCCATGGAGGTCAGAGCAATCTTTTGCAAGGGTCTTTTTCCTAATAAATAAATAAATCATATAAATCAAATAAATAAAAAATAAATCATCATTAGATGATTTATCAGGGGGCCTGGTTGACAAGGAGCTTGGACTGGTCACTGGCTTTCTTTTCTGTCTCTTTGGGACTCCCCTGTAAAGAGAATGAAAGAGTCATACCTTCATCCCAACACACACCAGGCACTCTCCAAGTATTTTACCTATATCAACTAATTTAATTGTCATAACAACCCAGTGATGTAGGCACTGTTATTATCCTGACTTTATGAAGAAACTGAGGCACAGGGAGGTTAAGCGACTTGCCCAGGGTAACACAGTTTATAAGCAGCAAAGCAGGCATTTGAGCCCAGGCAGTGGTCTGGCTTCTGAGCCCAGGCTGTTCGCCACTCCACCCTCTGCCTCTCATTTCCCCTCTTCAGCCCTGATTTATGCATCTTGTCCACCTCTTATTCCGCTATGAGTTCCATTAGCTGTATCAACGCTTGCCTCTTCCCCTGCCACAACACTGCGAGTTCCCTGAGATTAGGGACTGAGTCTCAGATTTCTGTTCGCCTTCCTTATAATACATGGCTGGCACCTAGTGGGTGAACAGTACGTTTGTTACTTTATTATAGAAGCAATTCCGGAGCAGTTCCTTGGAGGAAGAGCGTGCTGCTGTGGGCCCTGGGTCTCCTGCCCCGGCGGTCCTGGGGCGGGGCATCAAGCCAACCTTGGTCCTTTCCCGCTGTTCTCCAGTGGGGAGTCTGCCGGAATCTGGAGGGGGCCCTACTGGGCTGTGGACTGAGGGGGGCTCTTAGGGTCCTGAATAATCTTAAAGTTGCCACAGTGCCTCGGGTGCAGATGAAATTAGCGAGTCTGAGTGTCGGCAGAGGCCTTAGAAAGTACCCCCAAGTAAGAACCTGCAGGACAGGTGTTCGCTTTCTTCTGGAAACTCTTCTGGGTGGATGATAGGGCAGTAGGCCTCAGTCCTTAATCTCCTTAATTCTTGTTTACTCCTCCTGGGAAGGAGTATGAGCCTTCCTATAAAACTCAATATAATATAGAAGACTTAAATTAAAAATAGCAGTAGAGCTCACACTTTGAAAGAAACAACAAGAATAGATGTTTGCAGGCACCTAGGGTGTGTTAATTTAACAGTTTTTCATTGATCTTGGCCTCAAACATGAAATAAAGTTACATAATTTTCCTTGTCAGATAAAAGAAATTCTAAAAAAATTTTGATAAATGACAAATGCTCCTTAAACTCAAGGTGAAACTTAGCCACAGTGTCCTTTAAAAGGGGCATTTAGTCATTAGTGAGCACCGTCTTTAAATAGGCACAGGACCATTTTAATGGGTGCCTCCTATGTCAGGTCTATGCCTGACGCTTGTCTTACCAAAGACATTTCTGTGGGTGTTGGTAAATCTGTATGGTGGTAGCAGAGCATTTGAGGGTATTCAAAGCTGGGATGCAAACTTAAATGATCACTCTGGCTCTTTATATGAGGCTTCTTAAGGTCAGCAGCACAAATGTTATTATTTGGATCCAGGGAATCTACCCTGAACTCTGTGCACTGGGTTGTAAGGTCCAAGTCCTTGGCTTTCTGATGACCAGGAAGGAAAGAGCCGAGACACCCTAGGAAACCACGTGGCTAAATTGCCCATTGGAGTGGCTGTTTTGGTATCCAGTCCACTGAGAGTCCAGTTACGTAGCTAATGGCTATAGCATTGATTCTTAGTATTATGGGAATTCTGCAATGTTGATTAAAGCGATCAGGGAGACGGTGTCACCATTTTGTTTAGGAAGGGACAAGTTTTAGGTCCTCACCTCCATCAAAATAATCCTACATGGCAAATAGATCTTCTTTCCTTGTTTATTGTCGTTAAAGGGCCAGGGGCGGCTGTCTTTCTCTGGGCCGAGAAAGGTCCGAGGCTCCATGGGAACCTGGCAGATCGGATTCGTGATGGATGCTTATGGGTTGCGGGGGCACAGTGTTGCACACGGACTTGTATTATTCACATCTGAGATAGTCAACTTTTACTTAAAAGAAGAAAGAGATGGAGACATTTCAAATGTCAGCAAAAGTATCTGGTTTAGTCTTAAAGGTCTGTATCATTTGTTTATGAAAAAACTTATGGCAGGTGTTAGTCAAAGAATCCTAGTATAATCCCATTAAAACTTTTGACTCCAGATTTAGCTGCATTATTGGAACAGGCTCACTAAGATGAATTTGCTGTGAAATATGCCTGTAAGCAATCACCTGAGTTACTTTGGGAGCAGGCTTGTTTATGAGAAATATGGAGAAAATGTGTGAAACACAACAAGCATGTTCAAGTGCTTCTGATACTATTACCTAACATTGTTTAACCTCAGCAGCCAGCGAGTGAAAGACAAGGTGGAGCAGAGAAGAGAGTCAGGGAGGAGCATTGCTGGCTTCCAAGCCTGAGGCCAGTGCCAGATGGGGAACAGGAGAAGGTTTAATTAAGTAGGAGTTTGGTTGCTATATTGTCCTCTGTTAAAGTTGTGTTATTATAAGATTGTACTGGACTGACTCTGCTATTATTAATTTCCACTGGACATTTTCATACCTAAAAGTGGCCAAAGCAAATGGCATCTTCCCAAAATGTTATCAATTTGAAGGAATGACTGTGCTAATCAAACTTATGGGGCAGGGTGAGAAAAAATAAAATGGGTTTTTGCTTGCTTCCTATTAAGTCTAGCCCATTCAATTAAACATTCTTGAGGTTCAGAAGGAGAGATTTCTGTGGGCAAGGACAGAGAACATATAGAAAGGAAAGGACGAGCTGTTTCTTAAAATGATACGCCCGGTGCAGACAGATGTCTGACCTTGTTTGTTCCTAGGAAGCAGATATTGCACAAGCTCATTGTCTGTGCTCATTGCCTCTTGGAACCTTGGAATATTCTAACGTCACCAAATTGAGCTGGAGCAAATGGACTGTGCAAACCTTATGCTATTTACTGACCACTAGAAAGAGCTTATCTTGACAGAGGCTTATGGTGACAGAAAGATACTTGGCTAAGCTTACTTTCTGAAGTGTCTTGTTAAAAGGCAATGTTTGGGAAGACTTTGGGGATAGATTGACCCTCAAGGAAACGTATTTCTATTGAATGACTTGGTGTTGACTCTAAATATCCACATTATTTGAATTAAGATCTCTCAAATGTGGACATAATACATACGTCACTGAAGGAGACTAAGAGAACACATTCCTTCCAAAGAGTCTTCACATCTGATCTTATAAGGTCTGTGTCAGGAGAGGAAGAATGAGGATTGCTTTTGTCATTTTATAAGGAAATTCACGACTTCCTCATATTGACATTGTCATATGCCATAGCCCTTTAGTGTGAATGAATTTCATTAGCTTTGATGTTCTTTTTCTGGGAAGAGATATCTGAATTCTACCTTGAACATGGTGAAGTTCTCCAGGGATAAGCCTAGGCCAGCGCTGATCTGTTTCCGTCAGCACATGTGGTGGCTTCCATCACGGCCACACCTTATCCCCCTCCCTCTACCCAAGCCTTTGGTAGCAGGCCCCACATCAGCTCTGGCCTGGAGACTGCCTTTGGCCAATGGAACTTAAGCAATGTGACACAAGCAGAGGCTGAAAAGGCACCAGTGTATTTGTTCTCACTGTGCTCGGACCCGAGACCGCCACTTGAATGAGCACATGTAGGCTGTGATGGGATGTCTGTGTCCTCTCTTCCACTTCCCATGTCAGCACCCTAATCTCCAGGACCTTAGAATCTAACTGTATTTGGAGAGAAAGTCTTTAAAGAAGTAATGAAGGGTGAAAAGGTCATTAGTGGACCCTAACGCAATATGACTTATTAAGACACTGACACACACAGAGGAGGATCATGGGAAGAGACAGGGAGAAGGTGGCTATCCACACGCCAAGGAGAGAGGCCCCAGGAGAAACCAAGCCTGCTGACACCTTGAGCTCAGACTTCTCGCTCCAGAACTGTGAGGCAATAAATCTCTGTTGTTTAGGCCCCCCAGTCTGTGGTATTTGGCTAAGGCAGCCCTAGCCCACTACTGCACGAGGTCAGTGGAGGGTGAGTGACCATGTGGAAGACAACCCAGGCTCCCCAGTCCACGAGCAGCCAATGCAGAGCTTGTGCAGCACCATCCTAGACCTGCTGGCCGCCGGCAGCCTGTGGACATATGAGAAGGCCTCACAGAAAAACTCTCAGGGTCAGCGAGAGAAGGCAGGGGTCCCGGGCCCCGGTCAGGTCGCCGCTCTGTGGGTAACACAGCGGAGGGAAAAATAGTTTACCTGGATGCTGGCTAGTCTGGAAACAGGTGCCAGCCTTTCTTTAGTGAGGTCTTCTAGAAAGCTAGCTGCCAAGCCCCAGGTAACCTCAGGCCGATGGATGTGAGCCTTCTGCCAGGGGCGCTACTGCTGTGGGAAAACGAACAGGTGTATGCCCTCCCTCTGGGAGGAGGGGAGCCCGGTCCTTGCTGGCTCCTTGTTCAGGAAGTGAAGAGTAAATCCAAGGATGATTTTTGGCTAATCTGCATCATACCACACTATGACCGTGGAAACCTAAACAAAATCAAAGAGAAAGGGGAAGTGAAGGTACATTTTAGGTACTCACCGAATTTTCCATTGTCAAAAGGCAAATTCTTGTTTTCCTGGTTAACCAAGGGATGAACTGACGATCCTATCGTCGATGGTGCCGCCCCTCACATATAAAGGTGACTGATTTTTCCAGTCAGTGGGTCGGATCTGCTCTGAGCCATTTATTGATTCTCACTAAATTTCCCTATTGCTCAGGAGAATACACTTTCTAAACTGGCTGGTTGGATTTAGGGGTGCTGTCAATAGTCGGAGACTAGAGGGAAGTGAATTGGCCTAGATGGAGATCTCACCAGTTCACCTTGACTGTATTGTTGCCATGCCTTCTCTCAACAAATTGAGCTTACCTGCCTCTGTGGGACGCTCCCAATGTCCTGTTTTTATGGCACCTGTTCTATATGGACTGTGAAGTCTGAAGTTTAATTTTTAATTTGCCCTTTTACTTTTTGACTTAAACTTGGGAGTTGGTGCTCATAAAAGCTACTCTTTTGGACTATTCCTACTCAAAATCAGATCAGAAAACAGAAAAACAGGAAAAAAAAAAGAATACTATCTCAAAGGAGCGTCCTCCCTCCCTTCCTTCTTTCCTTCCTCTCGTATATTTTAAAGCACCATAGCATTGGTAGGGGATTCTGACACTTCAGGAGCAGATCTCCACACTGGCTTCATTCTGACATCTGCTGGAACCTACCAACATTTCAATTTCAGTGGGAGTCTTTTGAAATCTGCTTAAAGATAACCTGTCTGAAGTCTTTGATTTGGAAAAATGGAAAAGGGAAAGAGAAGTGACTGGATTTTTAGAAGTTTTTGAGTTCAAAGGATTTGGTTAATCTTTTATGATGTTTGCTATAACTTCGTAAGTCCGGGTGTGCAAGGTTCGTCTCCAGAAGTCATTTCTGCTGATACTCTGCCGCTCACTGTGTGGATGGTGGTTCCTGGCTTACAGTCTCAGGAGGGCTCTTGGGTTTGGTTAAGTTCAGCAGTTCTCACCCCGGGGCTGCACATTAGAATCATCTGGGGAGCTTTAAAATTTATGGAAGCCCATAGCGCATCCTCAGAGCAATGACATCGTATCGTGCAGGGGTGGAGCAGCACATAAACAGTCTAAAACTCTCTAGATATGATGTGCGGCCAGAATTAAGTGCTGCTGAGACAACTGAATCAAACAAAATCGAATAAGCATTGTTACTTGATTATTCTTATAAAAATAAACAAGTAAGCTACTAAAGGACTAGTACAAACGTTACTTTTAAACAGGCTGCGCAAATTAAATGAGATTGAAAAATTTAAAGAAAAGTAAAATTAGGTACCACTTGAACAGAATGGCTAGGTTTCCAATCACTGCTTGATCTTTTCCTCTGTAAGATTATTACGATTTTTCACTTTGATTTGCTGAACAGGTATCACCCACTTAGAATTTCTCTGCTTATAGTCGAAAGGCTTACTTCTCTGTGAATATGCCCTACATCTGAGATCCTTTGGTGAGCTATATCTGCAAGAGTTTTTTCCCCCTGCTCTGCAGTCAATTTGCCGTCTTACTGGATAATGTTAATTGGGGCGTGGCTACTGAGGTGTGATTTGTGCACCAGCAGCAGCACACTTGAGAAATTGTTAAAAATGCAGAAATCTCAACCCTGTTTCAGGTCCTATTGAATCAGAGCCTGCAGTTTAACAAAATATCTGCACGTTAAGTTTGAGAAGCACTAAACTGAAGAAATTCTCTTACTATTTCTGCATATGCCTTTACCTGGCTTTGGCATAAAAGAAAAGAGATTTCTATTAAAAACTTACATGTGCATGTATGATCCATACTTTGGATTTTTAGAGCTCTATGGGCACTTAATGTTCATTGTTTGTTCATTAAAAGGAAAAGTCATATTTCCAGGTGATCTACAACTTGTTTTGCCAGTGACAACAGAAATTAAACTGTGGCTTGATTGATAAAGGTTGTTTCATCTAGATTAGGGGATCTATTCTGGACAGGCTGATTTAAGGAAAAGTACCTTGGATCCAGGGCCCAGGCTGTGCTGTTTCCTAATGCCGCCCTTTGCTTCCAGCATCAGATGCAGCTGGAGTCACCTGTAGACCTGAACTTCCTTGTTCAGTAAATGGGAGGATGACCTTCAATCCCTTTTGTCTCGGTATGTTTCCTCTTTCGCTTTCTTTGCTAAGATGTTTGATAAGGTGCTTGGGGAATTGGGTTGATTTGTCAATGGTGGACAGAAATGCGATGAATGTCCCAGGGTTTGGTCTCTGAACATCTTTTGTCCTTGTTCACACACTCTCCCTCCCACTCCTGGCTTTACTCTCTCTATGCTGTTGAGTCCTAAATTTGTGCCTCCCTTTCAGACCTCTTGCAGAAGGATATAAGTTTAGACTTTTATATCCTCTTGTCCTCTTGACACCTTTACTTGGATGTCCAAAAGGCATCTCAATCGCCCTAAGTCCAAAATCAAACTTCTAATCTTCTCTGCAAACCAGCAACTCTGCTTCCTAGGCACTCAGTCCGGAGCCGAGGAGTCATCTGTGGCTCTTCTTTCCTCCCACCCACATCCAGTTCATCAGTATTGTCTGAAGGCTCTTTTTTCAAAATGCATCCAGAGTCCTACCTCTTCTTACAAGCCTCTGCGCATCAGTACTGCCTGGTGCCAACCATCCTGTCTTTCATGGATTGTGCTGTCCCTGTATTGCTACTGCCCTTGTCTTCCCTCCATTCTTTTCACAACACAGCATCCAGGGGGAATCTTTTGAAAAGTCAGACCAAGCCAGCTCTCTGCTCCAAACTTTCTAGAGCCCCTGTCTCACTCAGTAAAAGCCAAAGTCAAGGACCCATAAACTTACTGACTTTGTCTCCAACTACCTTCTCTCAGGCTCACTCTTTGTGGCAGTTGGGTTTTCCAGAAGCAGACACTGGAGACAGAGCTGGTGGGGGTGAATGTTGAATATTAGGGTTCAACGACTGGGCAAAGAAGTGGCTGAAACAGGATGAGGCAAAGAGAGAGAAATCAAATTGTGAAGCAGCCCAACAATTTGCAGGCAAACCTATAAGGAGCTTGGGAGCATATATGGCCTGCCAAGGTTGCCTCTGGTAAGGCCAAAATGACTGCGCGGTTGTACCTGACTTGTCAGCTGTTGGATGAGTGCTGTCTTGGGATGGGTGGCACAAGATGGCTCCTTGCAGCTGGGGCACACCTTGCTGTCAGCTGACCCCCTGGGCAGTGCAAGTCCATATGCCCTGCATTCTCCCTCAGTCACAATGGAGTCCTTAAACCCAGCCCACTCTGCCTCAGGACCTTTGCACTTGCAGGTCAGAAATGCCACCTGATACTTTTCATATATCCTGCTCTCCCTTATCTCCTTCAGACCTTTACTTAAATGTAAACTTTATGAATGGGGCCTTTCCCCTATCAGTCTATTAAAAATTTAAAAAATCTCGACCCCTTTTTTTTTAATTTACAATTTATTTTGGTATCATTAACCTACAGTTACATGTGCAATATTATGGTGGTTAAACTACCTCCTTCATCAGGTCCCCCCCACCAACCCCATTACAGTCACTGTCCATCAGTGTAATGAGGTGCTATAGAATCACTACTTGTCTTCTCTGAGTTGTACAGCCCTCCCCGTGCCCCCCCACCTCATGTCTGCTAAAATTTCTACCCTTTTCTTTCCTTTGCCCCATAGAATTATTGCTATTTTCTATCTTATATGTTTAATCCCTGACTTGTTATTGTCTATTTCTACAGGTAAATTGTAAGCCTCAGGAAAGCCTTATCACATATTAGGTACTCAGTAAATATTTTGCTTACTGAATAGATGGCAAAAGAAGCTTTTGTTTATGTGGGCTTGGATTGCAATGTATCTCCTTGTATTGGTGGGATATAAAAATATCCTTAATCCTATTATATCGATAACATTTTTTGAAACAATACTTATTAAAGGAGGTTTCTGGTATTGAGTTCATGAATTCAGATCTGATCAAATTTAGAATTGATGATATTTTGTTTGTATTCCTTTCTACAAAATAATAAGTATCTAAGATAGTGAATAATGTAGAATTTGAAGTTTTAAAGAGATTAATGTTCAAATTGTTAAAGAAATTAAGTGTTCTAGAAGAACATATTTATGTCTCCACTCTGATAGACTTATTAAAAATCATTCTCTTCTATTAATTAAAGCAAATTCTCTCTTTACTTGGTAAATGATCTGGGAAGCACTCCTGGAGTCTCACTGATATTATTGTCATTGCTGGAAAAAAATAGAAATTATTCAAACTACTTAATTTTTTCCCCTTAATCCAGATAAATCTTCCCATAGTTCTTTCATTTCTTTGCTGTTTTACTAAACTTAATGCTTCACGGAGGAGGGACTGAATCCAGCTTATAGAGGTAGGAATGGTCTGAAGCCCATGTAGTTAGACATCTTGTGCTCTGTTAATATTGTTGTTGGAGATTTAAAAAATTTTTTGTTTGCATTTGTTAGAAAATGGGAAAAAATAATCAACATCTGTAGTTAAAAATAATTTAAAGACTCCTTTCAGCATGCCTCTAATCCCCTCTCCCCACTTCATGCTTCTCCTTTTATCATCTATATTCCTTTATGCTGCTTTCTCCTAAACTACCCAAACCCTTTCCTACAATATAACCCAAGTTGCTCTTCCACGGAAAAAAATATTCCAAATCCAAATGTTTGAAAACTGCCCACCCGAGGGTCACCTCTGGTTCTGATTGACAAGGTGTTTCAGCATATTGCTCTCTTTCCGTTCCCGTCTCTCTCCGAATCCTGGTATTTCCAGCACGTCCTTTTCTATGAATGGCACCCAAAGATCTCTTAAATGTTAATATCTCTTAAGATCTCCTAATTGTTCCAATGCTAGCTACAATATCCATAAATGAAAAGAAAAACAAAAACAACTGTGGAAGAATCCAGGGCTTTTCAACATGAGCTCAAAGGACATCAAATGTGGGATGTTTTCAATGGGGCGAAGAGGGACCCACAGATCTACGTGTTGCCTGTGGTTCTGCCTAGCATATCCACTGAGATAATTCTTATGATTACCTTGCTTAGCCTCAGTCTGATGGTAATTTATATATGTATTTGGAAGTCTGAGGAAGAAGAGAAGAAACCAATCATGAATCCACACCTTAAGCTTGTTGAAGGTCTTGTGCATCATTCTTCTGCCACGTCTATAGTGCCGGGCACATAAGGATGGTTAGTGATGACGGCCACCAAGACAAAATATCAACACAGCATTGCTGTCTTTATTTTATGTAATTCTTAAAAGTCTTTGACATCATGTTATATAAAAATGTCTAGAATTCAAAAAATGCAAAATCATCATTTAAACCAAATAAGCAATTAATTTCAAACAGTAAAATATGTAAATATATTACAAAACATGAAGTAAAAAAAAGTACATGCTAAACACTTCAGTTCTAATTTACATTGTTAGCAGATATATTTAACGCAATGAAATTGTGTTAAAAAGGAACCAAAATTACATAAAAAGTAAGAGAATTTAGTTTTACAATTGAAAACTAAATGAAATATTAAAAAAAAATAACATTAAAAAACCCCAAGGCATATTAACAGCATCATCAGTGAGTCTTAGATATGCTGAGTTTTGTGTAAAAGTTTACAGTTGATGAAATGGCCCTTTTTGATATCCTGCTGGGTGAAGGTGTGGAGAGGAGATAGTTCTAAGCTAACTCCAAATATTTTCTTCTGATCACTTCACCTTCAAAGAATTCATTTACTTCTTAAAAAATGCCATCTTTTTCAGCTTTCCTTGTTTAAGAAATGCAAACTTTCTTTTTCCGATCAAACTGTATTTTTGTTTCAAGGAAGGCTGCACTGGTTTGTCCTTGTTTTCTTTACTTCATCGAGTATAGACGAGATTCCACTGCAGAGGTACTTGTATCAATTTTAACACCATCATGCACATATTCTGTCTACACAACAAGTCCTTAATCCAGAGCAAAACTCTTACAATAGTCTTTGCTTTATTATCATTTTCTTCCACTTATGGAGGAAGAAGAGAATGCTTTCTAAATTATTCAAATTAGAAATTTAATGCCCTATATCACCTTCCAGGTAGATTTCAGATTAAACATTTTTTTAATTAAAAAATTAAAGTTTTGGTGTTTCACCAATAAAATACCACCAATTTTACAGTTAAAAACAGCACAGAAATCCAGAATACCAGATACCAACTACAATCGTCAGTCAATACATATTTGTTGGGTGCATTTGGCAGGTACTTACCCATTAACTTGGTGCTTTAACCCTCACATAATGGTACTTCCATTTCACAAAGTAAAAAGAGGGTACAAGAAATCACAGAACTTGCCTAGGGTCTTACAGCCATAAAATGGTGCATGCACTTGACATTCAAATCCAGCTCAGTCTTCCGGCTCCAGGAACCCTTTCCTCCACAGTGAGTGTGGCTCTGCATGAAGTCCCACTGTCTGTAAGGGTGGGTATCCACTGTGAACAGATGACACTCTCTTTTTAAGAGGCAATCATAGACCCTCAGAGGAGGTCCCATCCTCCTTGGGCTCCCTCCTTGGTTCCCTTTATACCCTCCATTCTCTCTGGCTTTATTGTACCAAATTGCTCGGGTGGTCAAAGCTGAAAACCTTTGCCCACTGTTCAGATTGATGGTGGAGACCCAGTTTTTCTGTGATCAGTATTGGTCTTTCAAATGTCTCAGATGATACATCTCAATAACAAAACCTTTCTTTTGCTAATAACATTTCCCCTTGCAGCACAAGTTTGGTGAATTATTACACTCATAGTCCCCTACCCCCAGCACACAAACTAAGGGTGGGGGTCAAAGGGAAGAAGGGAGTGAACTCCGATCTGCCTCACGGGTGACTGTCCTTTCCTCCTCTCACCCAGACTTCAGAAGCTGGCTCATGTGAGTGTGGAAACAAGCTCAGAAGGCTTTTTGCTTTACATTTCATAAGCTAGCAGACTCAGCATATTATAGGATTTGACTGGGAAGATGACAGGTGTCTAATATTGATCTTGTTTTAAGAGAGAATGTGTTTTGTGTGATATCTTCAATGATAACAAGTTTGGCCAAGCAGGCTGGCAAGTCACATTTCTTGGGCTGGCTCCTACAGCTGCCCTTACTAGGAGACAATGCCTGATGCTACTCCATTCAATCACTCTGCAATTTGAAGCTGAGTCCCTTTGGTGAGGAAAGGTAAAAAAATCCCTGGGCTCCACATTATTTTATTTTTAAGCCACCCACCTGGGTGACGGAAGCAATGCTGGGGAGGTTTCCCTGTCCAGACCCAGAGCTGTACTTGGGTGCCCTGGAGTTTGCGATACCAATCCCTGGCCTGAGCACTGTCTTCCCTCAGGCAGCGATGGTTGTTTTTAAAAATCTTAACTTTTCTGCAAGGACATCAAATTTTCTAGAGTCTTTCTCCAAAGGATTGTTCCAGGTTGTTTCCCTCTGCTAAAGGGAGAAGTGGAAGAAATAGGGTGCCGGATTCTGAGAGGAGATTTAATTGAAGTGTGGAAAGGACTGTGGGAAGGGCCAAGTGGGAGCGGGAGGGAGAACTGTTGCCTGTCTCCCTGACGTAGTGAGGGGAATGCTGGGAATGCTCCTGTAGCTGGGAGTTCATTCGATCTACTCCAAGGAGTTTTTCTTTGTAACAATAATACTCATTTTACAGATGAAGAAATTGATGCTCAGAGAGCTCAAATGACTTTCTCAAGTTCACTCAGCCACTATGTGGCGCATTCTGCAGCAGAACACAGATTATTAACTGCCTATTTCAGTGTTGTCTTTGTGATAACTCCCTATTCTTGGTAGTGCTTAATATATGTGATGGCATTTTTAAGGATCAGTGAATCTTTGAATGTATCAATGGCTTTAATCGGAAAACACAAAACCCTGAATCAGAATCTTTAAGAAACAGGAATAATGATTCTGAAATATTCAGATTTTAAATCTCAGCATTGGGAACAGCAGAGCAGTCATCCAGTCCATCTCCCAGGCAATGTGCAATCACATCTAGGTCATTGTGGACATAGAGATATTTTCTTATGGATTCAACACAGCCAACCATGGGCAGCTTGTTCCTTTGTTAGATGGCCAGAATGATCAGAATGTTTTTTTCTTTTATCCTCAGCTGAAAACTGTTTCCTCATAAACTCTTCCAAAGACCTATATCTTCACTGGAATTAGTAAAGTAACCAGTCTTCCACCTGACAGTTCTTTAAATATTACACAGAGTTACCAGGTCTTCTCTGTTTCAAGTTGAAGGTCCCAAGTATCTTCTACTGTCTCTCACCTGGATATTCGTTCAGCATGGTCACTTCTCCCAGTTTTTAATATTTTGCTTACAGAGTGGAGTTCAGAACTGAAGGTAAGGAAAGCAATTATGCTTCAAATGTCATCCTCACCAGCCGGTGCAGAGGAGCCGTGCATCAATGTTCTCCTGTTCAAGCAGGACCATCTCCTCTGTACACTTGAGCATTTGCCTTGTATCTCATGAACGGAAGTCTCCTCTGGTGTGTCCACAGAACATTAGATCTGAGGGCTCCCTGTCTTTTCCTGCACCAGTCCTTACTGATCAGTTTCCTTCCCTGGGTCACTTAGGAGGCTTCTGATGGTACCCACGAGAGACCCTGCCAAAGGCGCTCCTTCCCACTGTTCAAGAAGTAGCAGTTTACCTAGGGCTGAGCTATGTGGGCGGGTGATGAGATAAAAGTTCCCTCGAGGCTGAGTCACAGGTTTCCTATTCTTCTGGTGCCCAGAGCCTCCAGAAAGATCCCTGTCACAGTAGGTACTCCAGCGACCGGGCTTCACTTTCCAGCAGGCACAGCTTCAGTCCCAGTCTGAGGGACATGTTTGGGGCAGCCAACAGGCAACCTTCATCAGACAACCTTTATTCCAATCTCCTTTCTCTCCTCAGCCTCCTTCTCCTTCTCAATCCTTTCCCTCTTTCCATTAGAAAATAACAGATTTAAGAATGGAGACAGGCAAAAGGCTGTGGGGTTTGCATGGGAAAGGGCCAGACGCATGCATAGCAACGAGTTGTTGAGAGGAAGAGGTGAGAAAGGGTGCTGTCCACACAGGAAGTGCTGAAGCTCCAGCTCAGCCAGCCAATTTGAGTGATCAGATAACATTTTTAATTGTAAAATGATTACAATTATAATACCCATTGCTTTAAGTAATTGGAAGAATTAAATAAACCAGTATGTTAAGGGCTTTGAACAGTGCCCTATGCATGAAAAATTCACAGGGTTTGTCGTACAGTAATGGTGGTGATTAGTTTTACTACCAGTGCTTTTGAAAGAGTAAGCTTTGGGGAAAGGGACCCTGGTAACAAATGAAACTGACAAATCCACATTCTTTCATGGCTATAGTGAACACACAGAGATTTCTGTAGTTCCTGAGGACTCTTTTTTAAATTTGAAATTTCCAAATTCTTCTACAATTCGTTATTGTGCTTATGGTTTTGTTTTTGTTTTTACTTCCTATGGTCACTGATTCCCTAAAAATTACTTCATCTGAGCTTTAAAATACTCACTTGCCTATCTATTCCAATAAAAAGAGGGAGGAGATTTTTTTTCATTCTTAGTAAAAACATCATTTTTATATTCTTTTTAAGTTCAAGATTAATCTGAGAAGCACATAGGTTCAGAACTCAAAGTACCCTTTAATCTTCCCTCTAATTTTATTCCCATAGGTACCAAAAAAATTTTTTTTCTTTACTTATTTTCTCCTTTCTTCACCATTCAAGCAATCAGCCAAGTTGGTTTTCAATATCTTAGATAAGTGGCAAATTGGCATGTGAAGTAACGTGTAGAGAATTCTTGGTGTTGTTTTCAAAGTGCAAACTCTCTTATGGAACCTGGGGAGTTTGCGGATGCAGTAGAAGAAAAGAAGTACTTCCGGGGGAAGCTCTGGGGTTGCCTGGGGCGGGGAGCGGCACCTGAGAGTGACTGCAAATGTTCCAAGGAATCTTTCATCAGGGAGACGAAAATGTCCTGGATTATGGTGATGGTCGAGCACTTTGGTAAAATTACCAAGAATCATTGAATTGTGCACATAAAATGGGTGAATTTTATGGTATGTCAATTATAGCTCAATAAAAATGCTCCTTAAAAAATACATAAGGAAAATGAGACCAACTTTTGTGCTTAGCATAGAATGCTGCAATAACAAGACTCTCTTCAAATTTGTATGACATAGAACACATTTTCCTTTGTTTAAGCACTTATTTTCAAACACAAGCTTTTTGGGCATCTACTAAAAGTCAGTATTCCTGTTAAATCTATCACATTTTAGTAGTTTCTGAAGACAATCAAGGTTAAGCAAGAGCAAAGGGCCATTGCCTGCCTTTAATTAGGGGGTGGGACAGGGACATTCTTTGCACAATTTCTTTTTTAACTTTGCACTCTCTTTAAGAATAGTTTGCTTCTGGGGAAAAGATTTTCTTCCACACCAAGCAGGAGGCGGAGGAGAGAGAGCAGGGTACTGTTGATGCTACAGCCCTGGCAAACAGGTCCTGTTCCTTAGCAGAAAGGCAGGGGTTTGGAAAGACTGGAGAGAAATGTTGTGTGTTAGGATGTGTGAGAACTGAAGGACAGGGATCCAGGGAAGAGCACCTTGCTCACGACACAGTGAGGTTACGGAGCTGAAAGGCCAAGACAGCACGAGCACTCGTGGCCTGTGGAGCCAGTGTGAGCAGGTGGCTGATGACCAGCTTCATCTCCCTGACTCATGTAAGACCCCAGAACTGCGGCACAGCTGGACTGGGAAAGCACTTCAGGGAGGAATCATGTCAGTGGGATATCCTAGCCTCAAGCCCAGTTGTTCTAGATACATTATGGCTTTATTCTCTGTAAGCCTACTTAGATTCAAATTTGAGCCTGTCTCTCATTAGCTGGTGGAAAACAGAATACTCTATATTTTGTTGAAACCTATACACAGACAATGAGATCACATGTATATGTTTCTTGCATACACAAGTTATACAAAGTTATACATCTTGCTTTTTACCTTAATAATGTACCTCTTTTGTGACATAAAATAAATAATTTTGTTTATCTTCTTTTTCCAGATAGTTAATATTACAGTGTGGATGTTTTAATAAAAAAAAATATTTTGGTATCATTAATCTACAATTACATGTGCAATATTATGGTTATTAAACTGCCCCCTTCATCAGGTCCCCCCCACCAACCCCATTACAGTCACTGTCCATCGGCATAGTGAGACGCTATAGAATCACTACTTGTCTTCTCTGAGTTGTAGGATGTTTTACTATTTCATGTTCTTAAGAGTTTGTCAAACTCAGGGATGAGCCTGTACAGGCAGCGGCAGGCCTAGGACCCAGAGGAGGATTTGGTGAGATTTGAGGGCAGGTGACCCTCACAGATGACCAAGGGCCCAGGTCTGTCTTAACTCCTGCTGTGGCCTTCCCTCACAAGCCCCTGTACTAATGGTTAAAGGCAGATGGGAAGGGGGGGCTTTTCAGAGCTTTATGGCAGCTGCATGCACTTGGCAGGGGGTGTGGGCTGAAAAAGGACATCCTCTCTAACATCCTGGCTGTACAGTTCTTTGTTTTCATGATTAATGTTCAGTGCAAAGGTGAGTAATGTAGCAATTCACTGTAGTAATTCGAGTTATGGGGAATATATGGACTCCTTTGCTCAGCATCTCCTTCTCCAACTCCTTGTCACATAAAAAGAATCATTACGTTGGGAATGCAGTGCCGCCAGCCACAGGACCAAGCAGAGATACAACTCATGCACCCCCAATATCTCCACAGCCTACAACTGAAATTTGACTCTTAGAGCTCTTCTTCGTGGGACTGGAGGATGCTAACAGGATTTAAAGGGTCGTGAGGAAAGCTCCCAATACCTTTTCTCTGGCCCTACTTGTTTGGGCTGCTACCTAAAAATCACAGGTCAAATATACATGACCCACAACTTAATTATTTCACTTTTATACTTTGTAATTGTCACCCCAAAGTAAATCTGAGCTCTAGAAGTTTGGGAGGGATGTAGAGAAACGTGGTTGGCAGTGTAGGAGGACTTCCTGGAGGGCATGGCTGCTGTCACCTTTCAGGGACAGAAGGGCAGGTGAACAGGTGAAGTACAGCTGAGGGCCTGGGTTCCGACCCCTGGAATCAGAGAAGTGGTGGTATGCCTGCAAGGCTGAGGAACCCTAACCCTACCAGCTTTAGAAACAAATGACTGCACACACCGTAGGGTTTCTGTAACTCTGGGAAAGGGTGATGGAATGCATGAAATCTGGATTTCCTGCTGTAGCTTGGGAGGTGGCGGTCATACCTTCTGGGGTGCTCATGTTACTTGAGAATATTTCTGACTTCACTAGTTGGTGGGGGTCTGGGACCTTGGGCTCCTCTTTTGCTACTCCAAGGTGGAAGACTTAAAGTACACTTAGATGGAGTTGACAGTCTGATGGTCGTTCTTGAACAAATTCCTTGTTGGTAGAGGAGGAATGCAAAGGTAAAGGAAGAGAGGAACTGGCTCAGGCCTGCCCTTTACTTGCATTTTGGCAAGTGACTCCATCCTGGCACCCTGTGGGTATGTGTGAGAGGGAGCACAGAGGGCTGTGCTCACCTACCCTATGGCGCCTGGTCCCACAGGGGTTCCTGCCATCTAGGCACCTGACCTTCTGGGTGGAAGGGTTTGCACTGAGGTGGGAAAGGTGGCCATGCCAGGGCCCCTCCCACAGGCTCAGTGCCCTGGGGCTGCCTGGGCACATGGATTCAATATGTTGGGTCCTGAACCCAGATCATTATTCCCAGAGATGCAGAAACAACATTCTCCAGCTCCAAAGAACAGCCGCATCTGTAATCTTTACAGAGGCTCTCTTCAATCTTACATCATCTAAATTTCAGAAAGAAACTTTGTGTGAAATCTCTCTTTCTGCTCTGTGCACCGCACCCCTAACCACATTGAGGGTCTCTCCATCTAGTGTGTATGTGACTGAAAATTCAATTCAACTCACTTCAAATATGTATTGAGCACCTTTATGTTGGCAGCAAAGTGGTAAGAGCCATAGGGGATACAAAAGAAGTGGAAAGCAGCCTCTATCTTCAAAAAGTGCTGTGCTATTGGGAACAGCATGGAGACCAACATGAGACAGAATACATTCCTTCATCAGAATGTGCTGTTCTGACACCAGGTGCATTGGATGTTCCAGAAACGGAGTTCTCGGCGAGGGCCAGAATTCTCACAGCAGAAAGGCTTCTTGGTCGGCAGGGGGCTGTCGTGGGGTTTGAAGGGGTGGGACGGTTCAAATTCGTAGCAAGATCACATGCAAAATTTTTCCTGTTGTTTCAGATTTTCTACGGAAGTCTCAGAGCTGAAAAGAACACAAACTAATTACTCCCACAGTGAAGAGCTCACCCAGGAGCTGCCAGACGGACTCAAGGTGGCCAGGACATCCTCACTGCCTACTCCCCACTTATGTGTCCCTCACATCTGCCACCACTTTATAAAAGTGGGAGATTATAAATGCAAGAGGAGGTCCTTGCTGGGATTTGCAGCATTTGGTGGGGGTCGTTTTCCTCTCTCTTCCACACGGAGGAGGGCGTGGTTGTCCCCGTCTCCCCTAGGATAAGAGAGAAGAGAGCCTGGTGCCACTCCTGGCCTTGAGGCTTGCTGAGCTGCTGACGCTGCAGGCCGCCCTGGGGCTGCCCAGAGCACAAAGCATGGTGGGGGATCTTGGGAGGACTTGGCACAAGTCCCTGAATGAGAGAAGGCACCACCAGCATAAAGGCTGGTACCTACTCCTTGCATGGGAAATATGGAAGGTGGGGCAGGCAGGAGGTTCCTGGGACCAAGGATGTGCTGTGGACCATAGAGGCAGAGGAGGAGGCCAGCCTCCAGGGCAGGACTCAGCTAAGCAAGGCTGTGGCATATGAGGGGGCAAAGGGTGGGGAGAGGTTACAGGAAGTCAAGGAGGAGTTTGTCCTTCTTGTCCAGGGACTGCAGCATGGAAGTCACTCGGATCCCTCCCAGAACCCGCGTGGGGCCCCAGGGCGGACACCTGGCACAGCAGGGGGGTTGCTGGTTTAGGGAGCAGCTCTAGTTGGGCGAAGGTGTCCCCCTTCTCTTGGGCCTCCTCCTGGACTCCAGCTCTTGAAGAGGAGGGGAGACCATAAAGAGAGGGGGAGCTTATGTAACTGGGCTGAAGTCAACTTGGATCCAGAGGCTTCAGTTTAATTTCTTATTTACAAAACAAATGAAGAACAAGGAGAGAGGAGGCGTTTTAGTTTCTGGGCTGGAGCGGGCGAGACGCCGTCGCTCACATACGCTGATGGTGGCTGACTTCTTTATACACTGCTGTCTGGGTGCCTTGCATTTGCCTCCATAGCAGTTAACAATTTGATCCACATCTGGGGGGAAGCCATGCCTTTGTTTTAGAAATCTAATGTATTCTGATGTTGAGCTTTAACTCTCCAGAGGGTGAGAAATTAGACCCCAGTGCTGCTGGGAAGCTTGCTCCATTTCTGCGCCGGTACACAGGATCGGGGAGTGGGGTTGGCGGAAGGCTGCTGGTCCACAGCCCATCATTCATTATGACTCTCGTTCGAACTTCCACGGCTCATTTGAAGGCGGGTGGCTTTACTGCTTCCCTGTCAAGCCCTGGCATGCTGTCATTGGCTTCTGTTCCCAGGAACACTTCCCTTAATGTTCTGTCTCTCCAGCATCCCCGGGTCAACTTTCCTGAGTACCTTATCCTTAAGGGGCTGCAGAACGCTGTCTGCTCTCCAGGCTCTTGGGAAGAGATGCCAGCTGCTTTTGATATGGCTGCGTCCACATGCCCTGCCTAACTCCGCTCCGTTGCCCTGGGACCGTCCAGCCCCGTCATGTCAGTGGGCCTTGGACGCGAACATCTGACGGGAGAAGCGAGCATATCTCCTGGGTGCCTCTCCACAGCTCCCTGCCACACAAAAGCGCACCGGAAAGACCACGCGAGCCCCGGCTCTCTTCCTGCATTTGCTGGAGGTGGGGAAGGAAAACACCTATAGCTCGAAGTGAGAGACCACAAACACATTATCCTGCCACATCTACCCTATGCTCTGAGCACAAACAGAGAGGAAGCCAAGGCAACTCCTAGCCAGGGCCTTGCCGTGGCTGCCCCTGGAGCTGTCAGGAGCAGCGTTCCCAGCCAGGAGGGCGTGAGGGTGGTGGTCCTGTGGAGGGGCCTGGGCTGGGCCCCGTGGCGTTCTCTCCAGCACGCGCCACCAGGCATCTACTGTCAGCTTTCAGTGCCACGGGCCACATGTCTGCTGTCACTCAAAATTCATGGGAGAATCTGACCACAGCACACTGCCCATTCTCAGAGACGAAGCTGAACAAGGAGACTGATCCTACTCACCCCGCTGCGATGCGGAGAGCGCCCCAGATCTGCAGGTCGAGTGCCCTGGCAGGGCGGAGCTGCCCAGGACTTCCGCAGGGAGAGCTAAGCACGCGGCAGGTGGGGTAGCGTATAGAGGGCGGAAGGCTCGATTACCTGCACTCAAAATGTTATTTTTCTGTGGCTATCTAGTTTCAGGGGGACAAACAGCTCTGATCTCTCATGAGATAAGGAATGGGCAGTGGAGCGTCTATGGTATGGGCTGAATTGCCCTCCCGAAAAGGTACGTTGAAGTCCTAACCCTCAGTGTTTGTGACGGCGACCTTACTGGGAAATAGGGTGTCTGCTGATGTGATCAGGCTGAGACGAGGTCATAGGGTGCCCCTTAATCCAAGGCCTGGTGTCCTAGGGAGGAGGGAGAAGGTCATGTGGTGGCAGAGGCAGAGGCCGGAGCTCTGCAGCTGCGGGCCGAGGAAGGCTCTGCATTGCCGGCAGCAGCAGAAGCTAAGAGGAAGGCATGGAACAGAGTCTCCCCCACGGTCTTGAGGACTGTGGCCCTGTCCACACTTGACTTAAGGCTTCCCGCCCCCAGCGCTGTGGGACAATTCATTGCTGTTGTTTTAAGCCACCCATCTGTGGTACTCTGTTCTGGCAATGCTAGGAAAGCAATAGTCTGTGCCTGGCCTTGCCCATGGCTTCAGGCCAAAGGGGAGAGGCCTGCATCTGGTCCTGTCACAAGGGAGGGCCCCGCGGTCTCATGCCAGTCACGACAAGAACGGATGGTGAGTCTGGCTTAAGTCACATGCGGAGGGTGGTTCTTTTCGGTCAGCCATTTCAGGAACACCAAAGGGTAGGGGTGTTCTGTAGCCATCATTATTTTCTGGGAGTAATGGCTCAGCA
Organism: Phataginus tricuspis; assembly: GCA_029783875.1. Classification (NCBI taxonomy): domain Eukaryota; kingdom Metazoa; phylum Chordata; class Mammalia; order Pholidota; family Manidae; genus Phataginus; species Phataginus tricuspis. Next base: position 42,779,609 of record JAQQAC010010508.1, on the reverse strand, counting down.
GTATTGACCCAGTTAACTCATAAATGGGCTTCCTTCCCCTCTGCGATTTCATGGAAGCCAGTGCCTGCCTCTGCAGAGAAATTTCCCCCTGCGTCAAGGCGAGGTGGTCCCATTTGTCTCCTCTTGGGCTATCTATGGGGTGCATGCATGTTTTGATTCTCTCTTTTCCTACAGAGCTCAATGCTTGGTACAGAACAAGTGATAAATAAGTATTTGCCAAGCTGAAATGAACTCTTTTTCCTTCAGAAACCCCTCCCTGACCCTTAGAAATGTTTCCTCTTCGACACTTCATGTCCTCTTTTTCCCTGAGAGCTCCTTTGCTGCTGTGTGTGCATTCAGCCTGGCAGGGAGATCGGGTCTGCATTTGCAGGGTTCATTGTCTTCTCCATATAAACATTCCATTTACAGTTTTAGTATTCAAGCCACAGACAGAAAAGATATTCTCTTTCTTTGCATGGGCTTAAAAATACATATATTTTCTCAACCCCAAAGTTTCACATGCTCATTGCAGAAAAGTTTTGAAAAAATATGGGAAAGCAAAAACTTCCAAGAGAATAAAATCATCTATAATTCTACAACCAAGAGTCAACTACATATTGACGTCCTATCTCCAAAGTGACTGCTGTGTTGTTCATTTTATTTTGTAACCTGATGTCTTTTCACTTAACATTTCAAGATCAGTTTTCCATGTTAATACTCATTTGTGTGAAAAGTGCAAATGCTTTTCAGGAAGGAACTTTTCAGCATAGAGACAATGTCACTCTTGTGAGGAAATCTGCCCTCCTCCATTGCTCCTCCCCCCACTGTTTAGCCAGACAAATGTGTTTGGCTAAAAACATCTCCTAAAGTTTGGAAATGTTAGAAGTATCTAAGTATCATGATATGGAGACTGGTTGCTAAAATAACTACTAAACTAAAAAGCATAATGAAGAAAAGTCTAATGTAGAAATGTAGTTTCTCTTTTCAGTTTCAATGATTGCCTTTTTCACGTACTCGGATTTGTTAAGAACCGAGATGCGTACACTGGGGGTTAAAGCAGAAGGTCCCGACCTTCTCCGTCCCTATGATCTTACCTTTACCGCCAGCAGCGCGTCCGCGTCACCGCCAGCGCCAGCATCAGGTCTCATGACCGACACTCCCAGCTCCTTCCCTCTCCTCCTCCTCTTTCTCCTCCTCCTCCTTCTCTTTCATTATTTTCATCATCATCATCTCATTCCCATTTCAACTTTCATTGTTTAGAAATCGAGGAAGTTGCCTGAATACTGAGGTACAGGAGAGCAGAGGAGACAATGCTAAAATGGGTGGAATGCATTCAGGACTTTTTCCTAAAAGATTTTAATCTCTGGGGCTAATTTAATTCTCTGATGTGGAAACCTGACCTGTGAAAGAATCCTGGTGTGACAGCTTTCCTTTCAGTCTAATCAGTTTTTTAAAAAATTCCCGAAATCCCGTTCATAAAGACAAGCCAGAAAAAGTAATTTTTACTCATCTGCATTTATATTTATCAATCTCACACACCTGCTTGCTGTGTGAAGGTCAGGCTTTTAGACAGAATGTCACATGGATCTCCCTGAATTATGTCCAAGTTCACCTGGCTGGATAATTTGTATGATTTTTTACAGAAACTATAGAGAATGCATTCTAAATCATCATGTACAAACTGATGTTTATATTTTCTATTTTGAAGAGGGCAGTAACCCCGAGAAAGACGTCAGGACTGATACCATAGAGCACACCTAAATAAGAGCGCCTTGTGTCTCCAGTGACTGAAATGTTGTATTAATGAGTTCTCATTCTCAGTGACATTTTACCAGTAACCAATTAGCCATAGTAATTACATCTCCTCCACTGCGTGCTTTGAAATGTGAAGTGCATGGACATTGAGTTGCTGTATTTATTGAGCTTTTTTTCCCCCCGTATGACAATGCTTTAAGCACTAAAACTTTTAAGTCATTTATTATGTTCCGTTTGCCTACTCGGTATTGCAGCATAAAAGAAAATTTTGCAGAGGATGATTTTTATAACCACACAGATACTAATGCGTGTAAATTAACATAATCCAGTGCAACTAGAAAGCTTTCACCACAGGAGTGCTTTAAAAGGCGACAGAAAATACAGTGGGGAGAGGGCACATAGCTAAGAACAGAAAAAGAATCGATTCTTCATGCTAAGAGGCTGCTTAGGAAATGAGAGATTGAATAAGAGGTCCTGGTCAGTTGGCTGTTCTAGATAAGGGGATGAGTTAAATTGCAAACTTTTGTTGTTGTTTCTAAACTTTTGAAAAATTTTGTAAAATATCACAGTTTGAGTTTCTTTCTATGCCTCCCTTTCCTCACTGTAAAATTTGGATAATAATTGTACTTGTCTAGTAAGTTTGTTGTGAGGATAAGTAAGTTAATATATGAACAAGTACTTGGGATGGTATTTACTGTGTGTATTGTAAATGCTCAACAAATGTCAGTTTATTAAGTCTAGTGGACATAATTTGACATTTGAAAATGTGGAACTCACCGAGCGGTGGACTGGATTTTTTTAAAGAAGCACTATTGTATTTGTAAAATGTAACAAATAATTGGGTAAAAATTAAGAGTACACAAAATTAAAAAGCAAAAGAAACTAAAACCAGCTTAAATTTTACATGTTTAAAGATGACCACTGTTAAAACACCAAGTTCTCTAGAAATAGAAATATTCACAGATAAATGTACCTAAGTTGACATTATTGAGTCATAATAAGTTTTTCTGTAACTGATCTCTATGACTTATGCAATATGTCCCAGGTATTTTTTAGTAAATCAATGTGAGCTCTATCATTTTTAATGGCTGCAGAATATTCCAAGGAGCATATACATCATAATTCATTTGACTAGCCCTCCAGCGATGAATATTTGATGATTTTCTTTGTTTTGCTATTATTAATTTCTTGTATATGCCTCATGACCCACTTATGTGTTTGTTTCTTGACATAAATTCAGAGGTATAGGATCGCTGGGTCAAATGCTTATACATTTCATATTTTGCATCTTATTTTTGTACTATCTTCCAGAAAGGTCAAACTAATTTATACTCAACATGGGAAGAATTCCTAGGCAGAGATAAGAGGTTAATGTCAGGGATGAAGGATCTTTTAAGTGGAAAGCACAGAATGAGCACAAGCAGGGAGCTGGGAAAATATGTACTGTTATTTGTGAAGACTTCACACTTTTCTTGAACTTGCTATTTTCACTCAGCATCTTATGGAAACCCCTTTATATCAACTGGTATAGGTGATGCTCATTGTTTTCAAAAGGTGTGATGTGGATGAAGCTTAATTCATTCAATCTTTTGACCACTCTTGGTTATTTAGTTTAAAAAAAAACACCATTGTTTACTACTATGAATAATACTGTAACAAACAGTCGTTGTATTCTGGGGGCCTTATTTATTCTGTGGGATAGATTTCTAGAACTGGGTTTGCTGAATTGAAGAGTATATGTACTTTAAATCTGACCTTATTTTAATCAGTGTTTCTAGATCGTTTTCCAAAGAAGATGTGACATCTCACTCTTCTAACGGAAACGAAGTTTCTCCACATTTCAACATGCAACAGGTAAGATACTTCTAAATCGATGCCGGTTTGATGAGAGTAGCATAATTTCAATTTGCATTTTTTTGGTTGCTAGTGAATTGAAGAAATGTGCATGTATTTGGGACCCAGTTGGATTTACTAATCTTTGAATTAGACAAAAGGCCTCTCTTTTGCCCATTAATTCATTAAACATTAAAACATTTTCTGTTCAAAATGCTGCATGCACTCAGAAAAATAAATAATAATATGGAAGCATTTATAATGAAATCAATAGCCACCTGCCCTACCCCTCCTCACTTATTCCTAATCCCCAAAAGCAGGCTACCAGTTTATTTAAGCAGAAAGTGATTTATGTCAGGGTAGTAGTTGGTTCATAGAATTTCCCTGTTGTTCAGAGAAGATGTGATAGAGCCAGGAATGAATGATTTAGCGGGGAGACACCCCCAAGCACAGGACAGGAAATCAGGCAGAAGCAGTATGAGCTGATGCTCAGCTCCTAGGACTTTAGGGGTGTGGGGACACACTTAGGCACCTCAGGATATCCCACTGTTCCACGGGTGTCCTCTAGTTATAGGATAGCCAGGGGAGGGTAGTTCTGAGTCTCCCGTCTCCGGGCTGGCACAGGTGCTGAGTAGGCTGGCTGCAGCCTCTGCGGCAGCCATGGTCCAGTCTTCCCTTCCTTGCTTCCTTCTTTATTTCGTGCCAGTACCTCCTAAGTAACTTAAAATAAAGATGAAACTTGCCAAAGGCCTTCCCTGTTCAGGCTTCCTGACACCTGTTAGAAAATGGACTGATTTTTCCTTTGTTCACAATGGATAGTTTGAGCATTTGAATTTTAGATTCAATATTATAATTTCTTACAGAGCTTTAAAATCATGCTCATTGTCTTCGAAATAATGTTGCTTTGAGAACTGATTACATTCCCTTTTAGGTGAGGTCTCTCTCTCTTTTTTTTTAATCTCTTGGGAGACTTTTGAGTCCTTTCTCTCATCCTGGTGTTCTATAGTTTTCAAGGATGAGTCTCATGTTCACTAAGCAGTCCTCTCAAAAAAAGAATCATCTCCCTCTTCAGGTCAGGAAAATTTTCTTCTTTTACTTTGTTGGTCATTTACACTTCTTAATATTTTTTTCCTTCCCCCACCCCCCCTTAAACTGTTGTTAGATGGATCTTGGCTTTCTGGATTTATCTCCCATTTAATTCGTATTTTCTACCCTGTCTCTTATGATCCGGAAGTTTTTGTCAACCTTATCTAGGCTATCTATTGTATTTTTGTCCTACAAGTCATTATCTTATGTTCCAAGAACCTTTTTGATATTGTTCCCTTTTCATAGTAGACTACTCTTGTTTTATGAATGTAATAAAAATATTTGTGAATCCTCATTCTAATTAAAAATTTTAAATGTCCCTCCTCCCAGCTCTCTTTCCTCTAGGATCAGTTGTTCTGTGTGTTCTTGATCTTTCCCTTTCGTGTGGGAACCCAAAATCTTCCCTGGAAGACTGTTCAGTTGGTTGGAGGGTGTTTATCCAGCTTTATTCTGGTGTAAACATTTTGTGTTGCAGTTTGTTCTAATTGCAGTATGTGGAGCCAACTTCTATAGGTGCTTTGAAATATTTTATTTAAAACCTTATTTCTTGCCCTGCTTCTCACTTCATTCTCTGTATGTTCTTACCAAGTATAGTAGGCAGAATAATGGCCCCTAAAGATGCCCACATCCTAATCTCTGGGACTTCTGAATATGCTGCCTTACATAGCAAAAGAGACTTTGCAATGTGGCTTAAACTGAAGATCTCAAGGTGGGGAGTGTCTTGCCAATGGGTTTCAGCCCCAGGCAAGTTCACTATGGATTCAGTGTGACCAAAGAAATTGACAGCAAAACATTCTTGGGGTGAAAGGGTTATACCCAACTGTATTTCCAGGTGGCAGGTCAGTCACTAAAATCCCGTTCACGCAGAGCAAGTCTGCATGCAGCAAGCTGGTCTCTGCTTCTGGACCCCTCTGTTTGCACAGCCGTCCTCTGGGCCTCTCTGCACAGTTGTCCCACACAGCCATCCTCTGGGCTTCTGTCCTTGGTGCTGCCACCACTCCAGCCTCTGCTCTGCTCTCCTGCAGCCTTGCAGCCATGCCACCGTGTCGTGCCCAGAGCACTGGGCAGAGCTCTTTATATAGAATCAACAGCCATGTATTGACCACAGGTGTACAGTGAGCTAGTCAACCAGGGCCAGGTGAGAATCCTGGCCACAGGAACTCTCATTTTAATCACACGAGACTATTCTGAATTATTAAATTATTGGCCCCATGTGGGGCCAATATAGCCTCTAAGATTCTTATAAGAGACAGGCAGCAAGTTCAGAGTCAGAGATGTGCGAACAGCAGTATTGGTAGAGGTGATGCATTTATAAGCCAAGGAACAGGGGCAACCTCCAGAAGCAGGCAAAGGCGTGGAGACAGTCTTATCCCTAGAGCTGGAAGAAGACAGACTTTGACTTTAGCTCTGTAAGATCCATTTCAGACTTCTGAGCTCCAAAACTGTAAGATAATAAATTGGTGTTTTCAGCCACTGGGTTAGTGGTAATTTGTTACAGCAGCAATAGGAAACTAATACTCCAAATCATGGAAAAACTTCATATAAGGGAAGATTAATCTCCACTGCCACGGACTTTTCTCCTCAGCATATTATGGGCAGCGGCTTCCTCCATCTATTGGTGAGCAAGAACGAACCCACTGCCTTTTTAACTTTCTGCTCTGCCAGCGGCCCACCCCTCCCTGACCCCGGTGAGGCCACTGACTTCTTTTTTGGTTTCAGTATTGTCCTACGGTGGGTTTGGGGACAGTGTGCTGCTGGAATCAGTAACACTGAGGGACACATGGGCTTACAGAATGCCTCACAAAGTCTTAGTACTTTAAAGTCACAGCTGTTAAAGATTACCCATCCCAAGTGATTCTCTGGTTTTCAGGCTCCCCGAGGCCTCACTTTGGTTGCCCACTCAGGTGTTTGTGAGACAGCTGGTAGAGATGAGCAGTTCAGACTCTGTAAACTGTGCAGAGATTCTCTTCACGGAAAGATAACTGGAGTGGAACAGCAACCTTGGCCTCATAAGCTCCAGTCTCCAAACCGCAGAGCCAGCCATGTGGCCATCTGATGTGGATTCCAGCCAGGCAGTGGTTTGCATGGCCCTACACCGAGGAGAAGCCTTCCTTGTCCCCAGGAATCTGGGAAAGTCATGGAAAGCTGGGCAGGCCTGCATGGGAGCCTGTGTCCTGGAGCAGTGACCGCTGTCCCTTGGTCTCCTCCACTTCTGCAGGCAGTGAACTTACTTCCCTGTCAAGGTTTATAACTGGATTGCTGAGCTCAGCTCTCACATTTCTTCAAGTTCTGAAACTCTCCTGTGCTTCCTGGAGAACAGTGTATCCAATGGGTTGGCAGCCTTGGCTTTGAAGAGAGAAAAACTTTAATTTGCCCCTAGTGTGGGTATAGTTCACAAAACGCAGAGGTTGTCTTCACCAGTCATGCGTGGGACTTGGAAGGTAAAATACCACTTTAATTATTTTACTGTTTGACTAACTCTACCATTTGAGAAATAATGGAAAGTGTCTGGGCTGTAGTAGTCAGGCAGACCTGAATTTAAAATTCCCTTTCTAGCCATGTGATTGTGGGTATGTTTCTTAAACTTCCATAAATCTCAGTTTTCTTCCCTTTCAGTTAAAAAGGTATGTAACATCCATTATTACAGGTCTGTTGTGAAATTAAGTGAAATAATGAACATAAAGCTGTTGATACTTATGTTCATCCCCCCTGCTGCTTCTTATAAGAGCTAGCAGTGTATTTGGAGATATTAGTGTCTTGCCAATGGGTTTCAGCCCCAGGCAAGTTCACTATGGATTCAATGTGACCAAAGAAATTGACAGCAAAACGTTCTTGGGGTGAAAGGGTTATACCCAACTTTATTTCCAGGTGGCAGGTCAGTCACTAAAATCCCGTTCACTCAGAGCGAGTCTGCATTCAGCAAGCCGGTCTCTGCCTCTGGGCCCCTCTGCCCGCACAGCCGTCTCAATCTCTGTCCTCGGCGCTGCCACCACTCCAGCTTCTGCTCTGCTGCAGTCTTGCAGCTGTGCCACCGTGTCACCCCAGAGCACTGGGCGGAGCTCTTTATATAGATTCAACAGCCATATATAGCCCACAGGTGTGCAGTGAGCCACTCAACCAGGGCCAGGTGAGAATCCTGGCCACAGGAACTCTCATTTTAACCACAGTTAGCAAGAGTTAATAGTTGTCATGTACTTTTTATGGCACTTTTTTCCTGATTATGAACATTACGAATGTAGGTTTATGTGGAATTAAAAACAACAACAAATATCATAAACAAAATTCTATCAATCTCACTGTGGGAAAATGAAAGTTCCTATGTCCAGGATTCTCACCTGACCCTAAACTACTTGATGATGTAACTGGCCTCATGCTAGGCTAATGCTTCCACACCTGGAACAACAAGCTGTTATTGACTGAGTCACTATATAAACAGCTCTGCCCAGTGCTCTGGGTGGAGGCAGACAGAAGTGGATTATGGACCTGTGGACTGCTGGACGCAGAAGTGATTCTAGTGCTTGATCACCTGCTGTGAGAATAAAACCAGGTATAAACCCTTTTACCCCAGGAATATTCTGTTGTCATTTCTTGGTCTCACGGAATCCATAGTGAACTTCCTTGGGGCTGAAACCCTCAGGCAAGACACTTACCCTGTAGAGATAACTACTATTAGCATTTTGGTATTTTTTTCCATTTTTAAAAAATAAACAATGATAGAGCAGTTTTTCACTTTGCATGTAAAGTTGTAACCTGCTTCTCTCATTTAATGTTACGATACTCTTCTTCAGAGAGGGATTTCCTCTCTCAACAGCTGTGGGAAGGGCCTATATTCTTTGTGCCTAGGCTTAGTAAGCTTGGGTGCAAGGGTGATTAGACTGGGAAGATTCAGAGCCAGGAGGCACTTTGACTTCCTAAAGGGCAACATTTGAATGTGGGAAAATGTGGTGGGTTGGTTTTGCCACCCTATAAATTAATTATGCTGGTGTTTCAAGATGGCATATTAGGGTATGAGAGATTTAGTAAAGTGTCTTCCTCTGGCCTGGCTGGACCTCACCCTGATCAGGCAAAGGAAGACACCCTTACGTGTGGAGAGGTCGCCCTAATCAAGCACCCGCCTGTGATGTCTCCTCATACTCTTTGGAGAGAATGCATCCTTTGGACCTTAGTAACTTAAAGCTACTCTAAGCATGCACCTGAGTGCTCTTTTTCATCAAGCTTGAACCCAGGCCTCTGCAGGAACAGAACAAGGGCCCAGCGTGTGGCTGGAAGTGTGTGCTTACAAAGGCGGCATTCAGTAGGCCAGAGGCTGCCATTGGAGAAGGTCATTTAGGGACCAGGGCCCCTAGGGCATCCATAATTAAGCTTGAGGGGCTGTCTATGGGTCCTCTAACATTTTGGATATATATATTTTTCTAGGAAAAGAATCCACAGGTTTCATAAGACTTACAAAGGGCTCTGTGCTCCTCTCCCAGGTATAAGAGCTACTGATCTCAAAGAAAGGTTAGAGTGTATATTCTTTAGGCTGTTTGTTCCCCAAGACAAATGATTTCTTATCATTGTGCATTAGATCAGGATCAGAGGATACAGAATTTGAAGTTATATACTTTGGTAAGAGCCTGGAATGAAAAGATTCAATATTGCCAAATAAGGGGAGATTCATATCATTTTGTATGTATACTTATGCTTGCCTCCCTCCCTACATCCCTTTCTTCCTCCCTTCCTCATCATCTATCTCTTTCTACCCTTTGTAATTTCGTTGGTGATTAGTTTGGCTTTAGACAGACCTGTAAGTCATCAGAAAGTCACTTAGCTTCTTATTGTTTCCTTCATCACTCAGGTAAAATTGGGATAGCTTTTTACCTCATACGGTTAGTGTAAGGATTAAATGAGATAATATATTTGGTATAAAGCACTTAGCACAGTGCTTAATGTATAATAAGTTCTGATTAAGTGTTGCCAATTATAATGATAGTAATTATTAACTATAGATGTGTTGAAGCTCTCAGGCCACTGTACGCTCTGAGGAATTTCCAACGTGGACACACTCTGGTCTGCCTTCCTTGGCACTGTGCCATACTTAAATCCTGAATGTAAATGATTTCTGTCTTTATCAAAATTCTATTTCTTCAAAAATGGGCTCTTTTCTTGGGTTTAGTTTGTTAATTGATTATATATTCATTAATGATAATAATTGAGTTAAAAATCTACTTTTAAGGGAAACTCAATGACTAGTTTTGTTGGAGTAACTGTCAGGATGGGCTGTGTTATGCTCCCTTAATGAATTATCTCAAAATATTAGTGACCCAGAAGAAGAGAGGTTTATTTTATGCTCCTGCCACATGTCTATCATGAAATAGTTATGGCCTCTGGTTATATATCTGCACCTTGGTAAGCAAAGCAGTCACCATCTTGACTGTTGGAAGTCACCATATTAGTGAAGGAAAAGAATTCTGGAAGGTTTCTCACTGGCATTTACAACCTGGGAATGCATGTGAGACTTTTGATTACTACTCATTGGCCAGAACCAGTCACATGGCCACACACAACCACAATGAGGGGTGGAGAGCTGGGGAGGGGGACAATCCTACCATGTATCTTGAAGAGAGGGAAAGCAGAAAAATTTGGTGAACTTATCCTTGACTAAAAGAAGTTAGTAATGATGACATTTTAGGTCATATACAGTAATCCATTTTGCTTTCTCTTGAACACACAGGCTATTTGTCTTCCCTCAAATCATACTACATGGATGACCACCTAGAACAACTTCCAGGTAAAAGATGTAAATGCTTTGGAGGTCCGTGGTGATACACTGGGATGGTAGAGAAGGAGAAGGAATTTCCCCTTTGGTTTTCTTAAGCACCTTGAGTTTGGGTTTGGTGTGTCAGGACTGGTGCTGATATAGTTATAGAAAAGAGGTCTTGGGGGCATGACATTCTCCTTGTATAGTATGAAAACACATTTTCAGGGGAGGGATTTTTAGCATCAACCTGGGGAAAACTCTTTTGAAGCAGAAATGTAGAGGATTTCTTTTCCTTCAGGTGGCCAAGAGATATTTTGTGTGGAGTATTGTGTGGAGGTAACAGTATATCAAGAAAATTTGGGTTAATTTTAATTATTCCCATCTCTTCCATGAGCTGAGAATTTTCTATTGCACAAGGTATTTTTTTTTAATTATTTATCTCTTGAATCTTCATAACTATTGTGAGAATTTATAGTAGAGTTTTTTTGGTTTAGAGATGATATTGAGGTACATTAAGGAAGAAGAAGGAAAAAAACTCAAGATATTTACTGAATATTTGTTGCATGCCAGCACCCATGAAACACTTTTATATATGTTACTTCATTTTTACTCCTAATAGCCTCATAAGGAATGTATTACTGTAATATTAATAAGAAAACTGGGTATCAGAACATTGAAACTGGTTGCATTTGAATGGCATTAGAATTAAGATTTCTTGATTGCTAGAACCTTTTTAGGCCATGCAATCTCTTTTCTCTGCTTCACGCAGGATTGGTGGAACAGAAGGCATGCTTTTGAATTAGTGCTGCATCTATTCATAGTATTTCTCCTTGACACATTCAATTTGACTGAAATGATTAAAGTAACTCTTCATTTTGTTTGGTGAGGTTATTATTAAAGCATCATAGAAAGGTCTCTCTATGAGAGGGTTGATTATGCTGACATTCTAAACATGTCAAAGCAGTGTTAAGATTTTCTATGCTAGTGAAGCAAGAAAAAAAATCATCAGTAAAATTGGCTTGATACTCAAAAAGTACATTTATTGGTCTCCTTTTTCCAATTGTAGCTGGATTTAATTGATATGACTTCAATAATTTGTCAAAAATTTCCAATTCCCCGTTAACAGATTAATAGGGAGACATATTGGATTCATCACAACAGCACTGGCAATAACAATTTTAAAGATCAAGGTGACAAGATTTGTTTACCTGATTTAACACACACACACACACACACACACACACACACACACACACACACACGTCTTAGGACTTTATGTGGTGTTTTATTTTTCATTACTCAGGAGACCCTGGGATTTTCTAATTTGACATCTATGTCCTTGATTATTTTCTAGAACCCCCCAAAATACAAGGTAAATAGTAATTTGACATTTTGTTGAAGCGTTGATTTGAACGGCAGAGTCGGTGAGAAATATAATTTGTAGAGTAAATTGTCTAGAAGTGAGTTCAACCAGGAGCTTAGCATTTGTTTCTTAACCTGGATGTATTTTGTATCCTTTGTCTCAGCACATAGAAATAACAAAGCAAATTATATTATGTTGTAGAATTGGTGAATACAATCAAAATTGGTGAATTTTGAAAGTCTAAATCTTATTCCTTCTCATATTCTTCAGCAGCGGGTATGGGAAAAATATTAGGATTTGTACTCATATTTATGTTTTAACTCAGGGGTTGGCGAAATATCGCTTGTGCATGGGCTGAATCTAGCCCACCACTTGTGTTTGTAGATGAAGCTGTGCTGGAATACAGCCATGCTCATTTGTTTTACACATTGTCCATGTATGCTGTTATGTTACAGTGGCAGGGTTAAGTGGTTGCAACAAAGACCCCATGGCCTGCAAAGCCAAAATATTTATTATCTGGTGTTTTAAGAAAAAGTTTGCTGACTCCTGTTTTAATTTTATCCTTTAAATTTTTTGAATGTTTTATACTTTGCTTTACATAGGATGTAGCAGTAGTATGTGTATATGACTTGTAAACAAATATGTACATTTATTGAAGGGATATACAAAAATCATTTACTCAAATCTGGGCACGTTCAAGAGTTTGGAGACCGCAGGTTTAGGACGCACTATTTAAGGGGTGCTCACAATGATTGCGTTTGTTGTTGTGATTGCTGTCATTGAAGGCACACATTTCATTTTATGCAGGGTTTGTGTTTTTATTATGTAAATTCTGTGGTAGAAAGAATGAACACAGTGGCACATTAAGGGAGGAATTACGACCAAAGATGAGAAGGCGGATGGGGCAGGGGTGGGGAGAGAAAAATAAGGAAAAAAAAGGCAAAGAAGAGGGGAGGAAAGAGAAATGAAAGAGGCAGCTATGGTGTAACCAGCAGTGCCTTCTCAGAGATGGCCTAGGCTCCTGGGCTAAGTTCGACGTCAAAATCAGTTCTGATCTGACTGCGAAAGCAGCTGCCTGCACGGTGTGTCTTGAAGCATTTGAAAAGCTCGTCCTATGTACCAGGGAAGAAAAAGAAACCTTAGCTGGTCTTTCTCAAAGCTGAAATTCTCCCTTAGTTTACCCCTCACATTATGGGATTTAAGGCCCTCTTTAAAATATATTTCTACTCCGATACTGAGAGGCAACATCTTACGCCATCTTCAGCCATTAACTCTTTCTGTTAGCTCCTTGGTTACGTGATGTTCAGCTGCGTGGTTGAAAAGTACTGAGTAGACCCTGAATACAGAATGACTCTGTAGTTTCGGTAAGAGCAAACCCACTCAAGGATGGCAGATGTGGGCCAGAAGAGGCAGAGCTGGGGGGCCAAGAGTGTGGTGGGGAAGTTTGCTCCAGGCCGTTCTGACCCCTGGGCCATGGGCAGGGAGCATGGACCTGCAGAAGCTGCTCGTCCTGAGCCTGAAGGCTCATTAGTCAGCGAGGTAATAAGGACTATATATTACCAAGGACCAAGGCCCACTGAGAATTTCTTGTGTGTGTATCAATCTCGGCAGAGCAAAACCACGCCAAGCATAAAACTAATCTGCATTAATGAACAGCCTCCTTGATTTCCATTTTTATGATGTGTATGGCATGGTGATCTGTTTCTCCACTGCTCGCAGTGGGATGGCTGAGTGTGGAATCACCTCCGGGAAGCTTGTCTGTGAGCGGTAGCATTGCAAATGGGTGCAAATCGTAAAATCTGTTATTTCATGAAAATGATGACATAGGCTCCTAGTTCCCAAAATTATCCCCTTTGCTGACATGACTGACTGAAATTTGTCCTGTGTGGGTGAGTGTTGAACCAGGTTCTGCGCTGGTGTCGTATGTCAGAAGGTGTAGCTACCTGGGACAAGGTTGACGCATCCTAACTTTGCCCATCAAGCCGGAGAGAAGGTTGTAAGGGATTACCTAGAGTCAGTACAGGTATTGGGGGTGAACTGAAGAGTTTGGAACCAGAGCCAGATCCAGAAAGGCTGGGAACAGTGGGGCAGGAGAGTGTGGAGGAAGGGAGCAGGAAAAATATAGCAGAGTGCAGATGGGTCACTCTTTAGCTTTGAATTTAGGCCTAAAACCTACGAGTATAAGACCACTACTGTCACCACCATCATCATTTTCATCACCATTGTCACCAGCTAGTCTGACACTATGATAATTGCCTTTGAGAGAGGGCCAATTATTCTTTTTTTCTATTTAAAAAATTGAGATATAATTCACAAATCCTAAAATCCACCCTTTTAAAGTGTACATTTCAGTGGTTTAATATATTCACACAGTGTGCAGCCATCTCCACTATCCGATTCCAGAACATTTAATCATCCCAAAAGAAACCCTATGCCTATTAGCAGCCACTCCTGAGTCTTCCCTACCCCACAGCCCCTGGCAACCACTGATCTACTTTCTGTCTCTATACATTTGCCTATTTTGGACATGATACATATAAATGGAATCATATAATATGCGAACTTTTGTGACTAACATTTTTCACTTAGCATAATGCTTTCAAGGTTCATCTATGTTGTGGTAGGTATCAATGCTTCATTCCTTTTGATGGCTGAATAATATTCCATTGTATGGCTATACTATACTTTGTTTATTCGTTCGTTGATGGGTATTTTGGTTTTTCCCATTTCTTGGCTATTATGAAAATCTCTGATATGAACATTAATGTACAAGTTTTTGTGTGGACATTTGCTTTCAGTACCCTCAGGTATGTACTTAGGGAAGGAATTGCAGGATCATATGGCAATTCCATGTTTAGATTTTTGTGGAACTGCTGAACTGTTTTCCACAGTGGCTTCACCATTTTACATTCCCACCAGTGATGTGTGAGGGTTTCAAATTCTTCACACCCTCACCAACATTTGTTATTGCCTCTTTTTGATTATGGCCATCCTCATGGATGTGAAGTAGTAGCTCATTGCAATTTTGATTTTCATTTCCCCAGTAATTAATTGTGTTGAATATCTTTTCATGTGCTTTTTGGCCATTTTCGTATCTCTTTGGAGAAATGTCTATTCAAATCATTTGCCTAACTTGTAATTAGATTATTTAGCTTTTTATTGTCATCATAGTTCTTTATGTTTTCTGTATACTAGACCTTTATCAGTTATGATTTACAAATATTTTCTCCCATTCTGTAGCCTTTTCATTTTCCTTGTATCTTTTGAACACAGAATTAATTTTGATGACATCAATTTATCTATTTTTTCTTTCTTGTGCTGTTGGTGCCATGTCTAAGAAATATAATCTAATCCAAGTTTACAAAGATTTACTCCTATGTTTTTTTCTAAATGTTTTATAGCTTTGGCTCTTACATTTAGACCTTTGATCCATTTTGATACTTTTTAAAAAATGTGGTGTGTATAATTTTTGTGTATGGTGTGAGGTAGAGATCCAATTTCATTCTTTTGCAGTTGTCTTAGCTCTATTTGTTGAAGACTTTTTTCCCCAGTGAATTGTTTTGGCACTCTTGTTGAAAATTGATTGACCATAAAAATTTATGTTTATTTCTGGATTATGAATTCTATCCTACTGATCTATCTATCATTATGCCATCTATTCTGTAACCTGTGGATCAAGGGGTAATTTTTGCTTTCAAGTCTTATTTTTGAAGAAATACATTTCATAAGGCTATAGCTGCCATAAATAGTGATTCCTCTAATGGATCTGGAAAAAGCAAATTGAAAACCTCTGGAAAGAATACGCTATTCTAGATGTCATTAAGAACATTCATGATTCATAGGAAGAGGTCAAACCATCCACATTAACAGGGGTTTGGAATAAGCTGATTCCAACCCTTATGGATGACTTAGAGGGGTTCAAGATTTCAGTGGAGAAAGTAACAACAAATGTGGTAGAAATAACAAAAGAAGTAGAATTAGAAGTGGAGCCTGAAAATGTAACTGAATTGCTGCAATCTCATGATAAAACCTGAATAGGGGAGGATGGTGGAGGGATGCATGAAATAGGTAAAGGGGGGAAAATTCAATGGATGAGGAGCTGTTTCCTATGGATGAACAAAGATGCAATGGAATCTGCTCTTGGTGTAGATGCTGTGAATATTATTGAAATGTCAACGTAGGATTTAGAATATTACATAAACTTAGTTGATAAGACAGTGGCAGGGTTTGAGGGGATTGACTTAAATTTTGAAAGATGTTCTATTGTGGGTAACATACTATGAAACAGTGTTGCATGCTACAGAAAAATCACTTGTGAAAGGATGGGTCAATTGATGCAAGAAACTTCATTATTTTCTTATTTTAAGAAATTGTCACAGGCTTGCATTTTTTAAAATCAATAATGCATTTTTTAGTTAAGGTATGTACATTGTTTTTTTTTAGACATAATGCGATCACACACTCAATATTACACAGTATAATGGTATAAACATAACTTTTTATGCACTGGGAAACCAAAAAATTCATTTGACTTGATTTATTGTGATATTTGCTTTATTCTGGTGGTCAAGAGCCTAACTTGGACTATCTGAGGTATGTCTATATCAACAATGTTGATTCCTGTAGCTTTGTCATAAGTTTTGGAAATGGGAAGTATGAGTTCTCCAAATTTGTTGTTTTTCAAGATTGCTTTGGCTATTCTGTGTCCCTTGCTTTTCTACATGCTTATTAAAAGCAGGTCATTAGTTTCTTCAAAAAAGCAGCCAATTTTGATAGATATTGTTTGAATCTGTGGGTCAATTTGGGAAGCATTGCTATCTTAGTAATATTGTCTTCTAATCCATGAACATGTATGGGTTTCTATTTATTTAGGTGTTTCTTGATTTTTTCTATTATATTTTATAGTTTTCAGTGTGCAAGTTCTGTATTTTTTATTTAAATTTATTTCTAAGTATTTTATTCTTTTTGATGCTATTGGAAATGGATTTGTTTTCTTAATTTCATTTTTGGATTGTTCATTGCTGGTGTACAGAAATACAAATGAATTTTGTACATTGATCTTTTATCCTATAACATTGCTGACTCACTTGTTAGCTCTAGCAGTCTTTTAATTTTGTTTATCCCTTAGGATTTTCTACATAAAAAAATCATATCACATGCAAAAAGATAGCTTTACTTCTTTTCTAGTATGGATGCCTTTTATTTCTATTTCTTGCCTAAGAGTCTTAACAAGATCTCCGGTACAATGTTGAATCGTTGATTAGAAATGGTATGAGCTGAAATACTTGTCATTCTCACCAACAACTTTAAGCTCTGCCACCCAGTCATATTGTGTCATAAATTATATACATACAAATTATATGTATCTGATTGCTATATAATTATATGCAAGATGATAATAATTTTATATATCATATAGTTCTATTATTTACCCCAATAGAGCTCTATTAACTTGAACAACATTTTTTTTCTGGGAAAATAGGCTTAAATTTCTTCGTAATAGCAAGAATTTCCTCTAGCTCTAAGTTGATGATAAGGCTCATGGCTTAGGGATTTAGGAATGCAAGGACTGGGGCATGGGTTTATTTATTTATTTATTTTATTTTATTTTGGTTAATTAATTACAATTAATCTACAATTACATGAGAAACATCATGGTTACCAGACTCCCCCCCATTATCAAGTCCCCACCACATACCCCATTACAGTCACTGTCCATCAGCGTAGTAAGATGCTGTAGAGTCACTACTTGTCTTCTCTGTGCTATATTGCGTTCCCTGTGCGCCCCTACATTATGTTTGCTAATCGTAATGACCCTTTTTCCCCCTTATCCCTCCCTTCCCACCCATCCTCCCCAGTCCCTTTCCCTTTGGTAACTGTTAGTCCATTCTTGGGTTCTGTGAGTCTGCTGCTGTTTTGTTCCTTCAGTTTTTCCTTCAGTTTTCCTCCATCCATGTTGTTGCAAATGGTAGGATTTGTTTTCTTCTTATGGCTGAATAATATCCCATTGTGTATATGTACCACATCTTCTTTATCCATTCATCTACTGTTGGACACTTAGGTTGCTTCCATTTCTTGGCTATTGTAAATAGTGCTCCAATAAACATAGGGGTGCATATGTCTTTTTCAAACTGGGCTGCTGCATTCTTAGGGTAAATTCCTAGGAGTGAAATTCCTGGGTCAAATGGTATTTCTATGTTGAGTGTTTTAAGGAACCTCCATACTGCTTTCCACAATGGTTGAACTAACTTGCATTCCCACCAGCAGTGTAGTAGGGTTCCCGTTTCTCTACATCCTCGCCAACATTTGTTGTTGTTTGTCTTTTGGATGGTGCCTATCCTGATTCATGTCAGGTGATATCTGATTGTGGTTTTAATTTGCATTTCTCTGATGATTAGCTATGTGGACCATCTTCTAATGTGCCTGTTGGCCATCTGAGTTTCTTCTTTGGAGAAGTGTCTGTTCAGATCCTCTGCCCATTTTTTAATTGGATTACTTGCTTTTTGTTTGTTGAGGTGCATGAGCTCTTTATATATTTTGAATGTCAACCCTTTATTGGATATGTCATTTATGAATATATTCTCCCATACTGTAGGATGCCTTTTTGTTCTATTGATGGTGTCCTTTGCTGTACAGAGCTTTTCAGCTTGATATAGTCCCACTTGTTCATTTTCGCTTTTGTTTCCCTTGCCCAGGGAGATATGTTCATGAAGAAGTTGCTCATGTTTATGTCTGAGAGATTTTTGCCTATGTTTTTTTCTAAGAGTTTTTGGTTTCATGACTTACATTCAGGTCTTTGATCCATTTCGAATTTAGTTTTCTGTATGGGGTTAGACAATAATCCAGTTTCATTCTCTTACATGTAGCTGTCCAGTATTGCCAACACCAGCTGTTGAAGAGGCTTTCATTTCCCCATTGTATGTCCATCACTCCTTTATCATATGTACATTGACCATATATGCTTGCGTTTATACCTGGGCTCTCTATTCTGTTCCATTGGTCTATGGGTCTGTTCTTGTGCCAGTATCAAATTGTCTTGATTACTGTGGCTTGGTAGTAGAGCTTGAAATTGGGAAGCGAGAGACCCCCAGCTTTATTCTTCCTTTTCAGGATTGCTTTGGCTATTTGGGGTCTTTTGTGGTTCCATATGAATTTTAGAACGATTTTCTCTAGTTCGTTGAAGAATGCTGTTGGTATTTTGATAGGGATTGCATTGAATCTGTAGAGTGCTTTAGGCAGGATGGCCACTTTGACAATATTAATTCTTCCTAGCCAAGAGCATGGGATGAGTTTCCATTTGTTAGTGTCCTCTTTAATTTCTCTTAAGAGTGTCTTGTGGTTTTCAGGGTATAGGTCTTTCACTTCCTTGGTTAGGTTTATTCCTAGGTATTTTATTCTTTTTGATGCAACTGCGAATGGAATTGTTTTCCTGATTTCTCTTTCTGCTAGTTCATTGTTAGTGTATAGGAAAGCAACAGTTTCTGTGTATTAATTTTGTATCTTGCAACTTTGCTGAATTCAGATATTAGTTCTAGTAGTTTTAGAGTGGAGTCTATAGGGTTTTTTATGTACAATATCATGTCATCGGCAAATAGTGACAGTTTGACTTCTTCTTTACCAGTCTGGATGTCTTTTATTTCTTTGTTTTGTCTGATTGCCGTGGCTAGGACCTCCAGTACTATGTTGAATAAAAGTGGGAGAGTGGGCATCCTTGTCTTGTTCCCGATCTTAGGTGAAAAGCTTTCAGCTTCTCACTGTTAAGTATGATGTTGGCTGTGGGTTACTCATATATGGCCTTTATTATGTTGAGGTACTTGCCCTCTATACCCATTTTGTTAAGAGTTTTTATGATGAATGGATGTTGAATTTTGTCGAATGCTTTTTCTGCATCTATGGAGATGATCATGTGGTTTTTGTCCTTCTTTTTGTTGATGTGGTGGATGATGTTGATGGATTTTTGAATGTTGTACCATCCTTCCATTCCTGGGATGAATCCCACTTGATCATAATGGATGATCTCTTTGATGCATTTTTGAATTCGGTCTGCTAATATTTTGTTGAATATTTTTGCATCTATGTTCATCAGGGATATTGGTCTGTAATTTTCCTTTTCTGTGGTGTCTTTGCCTAGTTTTGGTATTAGAGTGATGGTGGCCTCGTTGAATGAGTTTGGGAGTATTCCCTCCTCTTCTACTTTTGGAAAACTTTAAGGAAGATGGGTATTAGATCTTCACTAAATATTTGATAAAATTCTGCAGTGAAACCATCTGGTACAGGGATTTTGTTCTTAGGTAGTTTTTTGATTACCATTTCAATTTCTTTGCTGGTAATTGGTCTATTCAGATTTTCTGGTTCTTCCTAGGTCAGCATTGGAAGTTTGTATTTTTCTGGAAAGTTTTCCATTTCTTCTAGTAACCAGTTTGTTACCATATAATTTTTCATAGTATTCTCTCATAATTCTTTGCATTTCTGTGGTGTCCATAGTGATTTTTGCTTTCTCATTTCTGATTCTGTGTACATGTGTAGATGCTTTTTTTATCCTGATAAGTCTGGCTAGGGGTTTATCTATTTTGTTTATTTTCTCAAAGAACCAGTTCCTGCTTTCATTGATTCTTTCTATTGTTTCATTCTTCTCAATTTTATTTATTTCTGCTTTAATCTTTATTATGTCCCTCCTTCTACTGACTTTGGGCCTCTTTTGTTCTTCCTTTTTTAGTTTCAGTAGTTGTGAGTTTAGACTGTTCATACAGGATTGTTATTTTTACTGATGTAGGCCTGTATTGCAATATATTTCTCTCTTAGCACGGCCTTCACTGCATCCCACCGATTTTGCGGTGTTGAATTATTGTTTTCATTTGTCTCCATATATTGCTTGATCTCTGTGTTTATTTGGTCATTGATCCATTGATTATTTTGGAGCATGTTATTAAGCCTCCACATGGTTGTGGGCTTTTTCATTTTCTCTGAGTAATTTATTTCTAGTTTCATACTTTTTTGATCTGAGAAGCTGGTTGGTACAATTTCAATCTTTTTGAATTTACTGAGGTTCTTTTTGTGGCCTAGTATATGATATATTCTTGAAAATGTTCTATGTGCAATTGAGAAGAATGTGTATCCTGTTGCTTTTGGATGGAGTGTTCTGTAGATGTCTGTTAGGTCCATCTGTTCTAATATGTTGTTCAGTGCCTCTGTCTATTTTCTGTGTGGTTGATCTGTCCTTTGGAGTGAGTGGTGTGTTAAAGTCTCCCAAAATAAATGCTTTGCATTCTATTTCCCCCTTTAATTCTGTTAGTATTTGTTTCACATATGTAGGTGATCCTGTGTTGGGTGTATAGATATTCATAATAGTTATATCCTCTCGTTGGACTGGCCCCTTTATCATTATGTCATGTCCTTCTTTCTCTCTTGTTACTTTCTTTGTTTTGAAGTCTGTTTTGTCTGATACAAGTACTGCTTTTTTATTCCTATTAGTTGCCTGACATGTCTTTTTCCGTCCGTTTACTTTCCGTCTGTGTATGTCTTTGGGATTGAAGTGAGCCTCTTGTAGGCAAAATAAAGATGGTCTTGTTTTTTTATCCATTCCGTGATTCTACATCTTTTGATTAGTGCATTCAGACCATTTACATTTAGGGTGATTATCGATAAGTATGTACTTATTGCCATTGCAGGCTTCAGATTCGTGGCTAGTGAAGGTTCAAGAGTAATTCCCTTACTATGTAGCAGTCTAATTTAATTCACTTCATATGCTATTACAAACACAACCTAAAGATTCTTTTTTTTCCTCCTTTTCTTCCTCCTCCATTCTTTTTATGTTATGAATCATATTCTGTACTCTTTGTCCATTCTTGGGTGACATCTATTTAGCCTTAGGAATACTTCCATGTATAGGAGTCCCTCCAAAATGTACTGTAGAGGTGGTTTGTGGGAGGTAAATTCTCTCAGCTTTTGCTTATCTGGAAATTGTTTAATCCCTCCTTTAAATTTAAATATGAACAAAGATAATATTGCTGGGTAGAGTATTCTTGGTTTGAGGCCCTTCTGCTTCATTGCATTAAATATATCATTCCACTCCCTTCTGGCCTGTAAGTTTTCTGTTGGGAAATCTGATGATAGCTTGATGGGTTTTCCTTTGTATGTGATCTTTTTTCTCTCTCTAGCTGCTTTTAAAAGTCTGTCTTTATCCTTGATCTTTGCCAGTTTAATTATTATATGTCTTGATGTTGTCTTCCTTGGGTCCCTTGTATTGGGAGATCTGTTCATCTCCATGGCTTGAGAGACTATCACCTTCCCCAGACTGGGGAATTTTTCAGCAATTACCTCCTCAATGACACTTTCTATTCCTTTTTCTCTCTCTTCTTCTTTGGTACCCCTATAATGCAAATATTGTTCCATTTGGATTGGTCACACAGTTCTCTCAATATTCTTTCATTCTTAGAGATCTTTTTTTCTCTCTTTGCCTCAGCTTCTTTGTATTCCTCTTCTCTAATTTCTATTCCATTTACCATCTGTTCTACTACATCCAATCTGCTTTTAAATCCCTCCATTGTATGTTTCATTTCAGATGTGGAATTTCTTAATGATGGAATCTCCATCTTAAATTCATTCCCGAGTTCTTGAATATTTTTCTATACCTCCATAAGCATGTTATAATTTTTATTTTGAACTCTCTTTCAGAAGATTGGTGAGTTTACTTTCATTTGACCCTTTTTCTGGGGTTTGTGAGATTTTGGTTTGAACCATGTTCTTTAGGCATTTCATATTTCTGTTTTGTGTCCTCTAGTGCCCAGAAGCTCCAGTCTCTGGAGCTGCTCAGCCCCTAGAGTGAGGTTGGGGAATGTAGGGGAGTGAAGCTGGTTCCTGGGGGGAGGGAAGATCTGTTTCCATATTCCCTTCTGTGGTGCCCGTCTCCAGTGTTAGAGCCAGTGTGCCAAGCCCACACGTGTAAGCCTCTGTGCTTTCCATCTCTAGCTGTTGTAGGCGGTGCCTCCCTCTGGTTGGCCTAACGCCAGTGCAGTGACTGCCAGTTTGCAAGCTGGTACCATCAGGCCAGGAGGAAGGCTTGGCAGGCTGCATATTACAGTGTGGGGCCTCGGAGCTGAGTAGTGAGCCAGGGGGTGGAGCGCCTGAAGCTCTTCAAATTCCCAATATGCTGGGTAGAGTGTGCCCAGATGACCTTGTCCCCTTATCCCTTCTCCTGCACAGCAAGCTCTGTGCAAACCCCACACCTTCAGCAGCCCTCTCACTGGTAGAAAGCCTGTCAGAGCGCCTGCCTTTCCTTGTCCCAGAGTGGCCCGGTATAGATCCTGTCCTCCACAAATGGCTGGAATCTGTCTCTCAGGCACTCTGCCTGTCCCAGCTCCCCATCCTCCAAAGCAGCACACAGTGTAGGTTTCTGCTCACAAAGCAGATCTCCAGGGCTAGGTGTTCCACTTAGTCCCAGGCTTCCACTCCCTCCCCGCTCCATTTCTCTTACTCCTGCCAGTGAGCTGGGGTTTGGGAAGGGCTTGGGTCCTGCCTGATCAAGGCTTTGGTACATTACCCTGTTTTATGAGATCTGCTCTGTTCATGAGGTCTGTATTCAGTCTGGTGCAGCCTTCTTTCCTGTTGCTGTTTTAGGGTTAGTTGTATTAACTGTATTTTCTCACCATATGGGCTTTTGTGAGGAGTTCTCTGTCGCATCTCTCATGCCACCATCTTGAATCTCTGCATATATATTTATAATGGTTATATCCTCTTGCTGGACTGATCCCTATATCATTATGTAATGTCCTTCTTTATCTCTTGTTACTTTCTTTGTTCTGAAGTCTATTTTGTCTGATACCAGTACTGCAACACCTGCTTTTTTCTTCCTATTGTTTGCATGAAATATCTTTTTCCTTCACGTTTAGTCTGTGTATATCTTTGGGTTTGAGGTGAGTCTCTTGTAAACAGCATATAGATGGGTCTTGCTTTTTTATCCATTCTCTTACTCTGTGTATTTTGATTGGTACATTCAGTCCATTTACATTTAGGGTTATTATCAATAGATATGTACTTATTGCCATTGCAGGCTTTGGATTCGTGGTTACCAAGGTTCAAGGGTAGCTTCTTTACTATCTAACAGTCTAACTTTAAGTCTCTTATTATGCTATTATAAACACAGTCTGATGATTCTTTATTTCTCTCCATTCTTATTCTTCCTCCTCCATTCTTTATATATTAGGTGTTTTATTCTGTACTCTTTTGTGTTTCCTTTGACTGCTTTTATGGATAGTTGATTTTGTTTTTTGCCTTTAGTTAGTACTTGGTTGGTCTGCTCTCTTTGCTGTGATTTTATTTTCTCTGGTGACATCTTTTTAGCCTTAGGAGTGCTTCCATCTATAGCAGTCCCTTTAAAATATCCTGTAGAGGTGGTTTATGGGAGGCAAATTCCATCAACTTTCCCTTGTCTGGGAATTGTTTAATCCCTCCCTCAAATTTAAATGATAATCATGCTGGATACAGTATTCTTGGTTCAAGGCCCTTCTGTTTCATTGCATTAAATACATCATGCCATTCTCTTCTGGCCTGGAAGGTTTCTGTTGAGAAGTCTGATGATAGCCTGATGGGTTTTCCTTTGTAGGTGATCTTTTTTTTTCTCTCTAGCTGCCTTTAATACCCTGTTCTTATCTTTGATCTTTGCCATTTTAATTATCATATGTCTTGGTGTTGTCTTCCTTGGGTCCCTTGTGTTGAGAGATCTATGGGCTTCCATTGTCTGAGAGACTATTTCGTTCCCTAGCTTGGGGAAGTTTTCAGCAATTATTTCTTCAAAGACACTTTCTATCCCTTTTTCTCTCTCTTCTTCTTCTGGTACCCCTATAATGTGAATATTTTTCCATTTGGATTGGTCACACAGTTCTCTTAATATTCTTTCATTCCTAGAGATCCTTTTCTCTCTCTCTGCCTCAGCTGCTCTGTATTCCTGTTCTCTGATTTCTATTCCATTAACAGTCTCTTGCACCTCATCCAGTCTGTTCTTAAGTCCTTCGATTGATTGTTTCATTTCTGTTATCTCCATCTGGACTTCATCCCTTAGCTCTTGCATATTTCTCTGCAGGTCCATCAGCATGGTTATGACTTTTATTTTGAATTCTTTTTCAGGAAGATTGGTTATATTTATTTCACCAGGCCCTCTCTCTGGGGTTTTCTGAGTGATTTTTGACTTGACCAGATTCTTCTGCCTTTTCATGGTGATGGAAGTGGTTGCAGGCAGATGGCACGTGTGTCAGGTGGGAGAACAAAGTCCCTTCCTGCTTGCTGGTTGCCTTGCCCTTCTCTGCAGCCTGTGCTGGTTACCTGCACACCGGGAACGATCTCTGGGATACTCTCCTGAGCTGCTGTGGGTGGGGCGGCCCTTGGGACAGCCTAGGGCATTGTGGGGGGTCACAGACATGCTGGGTGTGTTCTCCTGTGAGTATGGTACCCCTTCCTGCCTTCCGGACCTTGCTCCAGCTTCCTCTCTCTGTGCTGGGCAGCTGTGCACTGGCCGCAGCCTCTGGTTCTGTCCCGGTTAGCTGCAGGCTTGGAGAGGACTCTGTGTGGTTGCCATGGGCAGGGCTGTGCCCCGGCTGCTCCGCAGCTGTGGCTGGTCAGCCAATTTGCTTGCAGTGCCCGCTGGGGAAATGAACAGCAGGCTGCTTATCACTGTGAGGGGCTTTGGAGCTGCATTGCCACCCCAGGGTTTAGGGTGCCTGAAGTTCCTTAAGAGTCCCAGCCTGCTGGGCTGAGTGTGCTGGGACAATTTTGTCCAGCTGTTAAGCCCTTGTCCCTTTAAGACTTTAAAAAGTGCCCGTTCTTCTTTTGTCCCAGGGGAGCCGGCTGTGGGGACCTGCTCACAGTCTCCATCTCAGATTTTACTTTTCCGTTCCTCTAATATCCAGTACACCATGCAATGTGTGTCTGTGCTCCCGGGGCAGATCACCAGGGCTGGTTATTTAGCCGTCCTGTGCTTCCACTCCCTCCCCACTCTGATTCTTTTCCTCCTGCTGGTGAGCTGGGGTGGGGGGAGGGCTCAGGTCCTGCCGGTCATGGCTTTGTATCTTACCCTTTTCGTGAGGTGCTGAGTTCTGACAGATATAGATGTAGCCTGGCTGTTGTACTGTATATTCTGGTCTCTCTTTTAGAAATAGTTGTATTTTCAAAAATATATCTGGTTTTGGAAGGAGATTTCCACTGCCCTACTCACGCCGCCATCTTGAGCCCTCCCCTCCCGATTTATTTTTATTATATATACACACATATACAACTAGTTGGTCATAGCTTTGCTACTTTGTTGCATGTGTAACTGGTTTATATACATAATATTTATCTGCACATCACACCATCTACATCTCGGTTAAAACCCTCTTTCCTCTCTTCCTGCTCTTCTTCCATGGGGTCCACTCTGAAACATGCAGGTCCCACCAGACCTAGGTGAACCTGCAAGGAGTTATATTCTGACTTAAGAAAATGTATAAGAACACCATGACTGAGTCTTTTATATGTATGGGGACCCTATAACTTGTCATCATACTGGCACAGTTTTGAGAGTGAAAAGGGAAATTATTAATAATTATGAAGAGGCAACAGATGAGAGCTGATACTGGCTGAGGAAACTAAGATATAAGGTCATGCTTCTTATAAAAGGAAATAATAAAATATGTTTTTGAATATTTATTTAATGATTTGATTTGAACACCATGTCATCAATATATAGCATCCCTGTTTGATGAAATGTGAGTCTAGAATTACATTCTAGCTTATGTAATTATGAGGAAGCACTTCCAGGAGTTGTTCAGTGTGCTCCCTTGGAAAACATCCTTAGATGTAAGTGTGTTTTTTGAGCTGTGGGATGTACTGGTTTGGATTCTCAGTAAGCTACTCAAGGGTGTGCTTTCCCAGCTCTTTTTAAAGGAAATGTCCTGTCTTTTCCTGAGGTTCATGTAGTTCACGGGCCTCTGATGAAGCAGATTGTTTTTCTGAGCCAGATCACAAGCCAGGATTTTAAACTTTTGAAAACGAATAATAATTTGGCCTCTTACATGTCTGGAATCTGAAAGTGATGGCTCTCACTTAATGATCAGCATGGATCACAGGCGGTATCCAATTTGCCAACATGAGGAATCTCAAATATTCATTAGAAAGTTGGCTGTTTGGCACTAGAGTTTTGTTTTCTCATAAAAACAGTGCCAGTTAGGTCCCCAGGCTTTCCAACAGAACCCTTTAAAACCCCAAATGTGCTGTATTATTGACCCCACAGAGCACCGCTAGCCCCATTTGGACAACAAAGTTTTGTGCCAACATGTGAGTAGGGTTGTTCTCCAGTTCTAAGTTGCAGATGATCGAGTTCATGGTTTGGGGTTGAGGTTTAGGAAGGCAGGACTATGGGGTCTAGGGACTACATTAGTGTCCTATTACTGCTGTAACAAATGACCACAAACTTAGTGGCTTAAAGCCACACAAATTTACTCTCTTATAGTTCCAGAGATCAGAAGTTCTAAATAAGCCTCACTAAGTCCAAAGTGTCAGCAGGGCTGCATTCCTTCTGCAGGATCTAGGGAAGGATCTAGGGAAGAAGCTTCTAGAGGCTGCCCACATTCCTTGGCTCGTGACTTCCGTCACCTGCAAATCCAGCAACAGCAAGTCCAGCCCTTCTCACACTGCCAGCTCTCTGGGTGTCTCCTCACTCTTCTACTTCAAAGGACCCTTGCGATCAGATTGGATTTACCTGGGTAATCCAGGTTCATCTCCGCATGTCAAGGTCAGCTGATTAGCAACCTTAATTCCATCTGCAACCTTAGTTCCCCTTTGACATGTAAAGTAATATGTTCACAGGTTCCAGGGAGTAGGACGTAGACACTTTTGAGGGGCCATTATTTCTGCCACAGGTAACCAGGACTAGGGGGTCCTTTCTGGGTATCATATTCTGTTATAATGTTTTGGAACTCTCTATAGAACCATCCCTACCATTTAATTCTCCCTGGATGTTGTCCCGACTGCCTCTCACCCAATGTAATAGTTTTCCAATTACTCACTCTGGAAGCCTAGCTTTTAGAGAGCGTGGGCAGTGTTGTGCGCTGACGTGACCAGGGCAGGCCTCACAGAGGGCATTGGCTGTGAGGAAGAATGATGAAAGGGCAGGACAGTTTTCCAGAGGGGCTGTTCTGGGACAAATGCAAAGATAATCGACTTGTCAGGAATGGTTAGCAAGAGGTGATGGCAAGAGAGAAAGGTTCCTGATGGGGAAGGGGTTTAAAGCGAAGAGGCGGCTCTGGAGGCTCTTGACTTCCAGCCTCCCTGTTCTGGAGGTGGTGTGTCAGCTTGCCGGCCTGCGAGAGGAACAGATCCGCCTTCTGCAGAGCCTGAGATTAGGCTGTGCTTGATCCTGCCTCTATAAAGTGCCGATGCTTCCTGCTCTGCTGCTCAGATGGGGAATGGAAATGCATCATGAATCTCTGGCTTCATGGAGAACCTGCTTTGTGAACCACCCGAAGGCCCATCCTCTTTGCGGCATCTCATTCAGAGAAATTCCAGTCCGGCATCTAATAATACTTGGAAAGCAATTTAAATCTTGACTTCAGTCTTGAGAAAATGCCAAAGAGGGATTACCTTCCACACACTGGGCCAAATTTCACAGCCCTGTTCCCTTGGCCTTATCTCCTTTGACTCCTGTAGAAAGACAGGTTTCCCTCCCTCCTGCTTCCACTCAAAGGCCTCCTCGCGTCTCGTGGACGCTTTACTTCCTCCTCTTTCTCACTCGCTTTCCTTTTTCTCTAGTTTGGCTGAAGTCCAGCTAGACTCTTGCTTCTTGATCGAGGGGTGGCAAGGGGATGGGATGTTGACATTCACACCCTAATATGTTTTCCTGCCAGGTTCACTTCTTTCAACCATGGTAGAGATCAGGGAGGTGAGGGCCGGCGGGCGGGCCGGGCCCCGGGCGGGGCGGTCCCCAGGGGGCTGTGGCCTTCCCTGCTCAAATGGAATCAGTGCTGTGAAGCAGCAAGGCTCCCCGGGAGCGGAACCGAACCCATCACAGCAGGGCTGCAGGAAGATACAGAGCCTTTGCTGGGGTTACATTCAAATGGATGCATTTTACAAATATTGGATTTTAGCCCTCTCGAGAACCAATTAAACTCCAACGCTGGTTGTACATATTAAATTATAACAGTGGTAAAGCAAATAAAGAGGTGCTTAGCAGATTTAAGTAAAGAATTAATAGGACAGAAATTGGTAGCGTGAAATGAGTACCACTTCGATCTAATCTGATGGTGCATTACCCACAGCCCCAAAATAGATATAGTAAGCAAGACACTTATCTTCTTTGTGGCACCTGATGGCTGGAGGTCTTAAAGAACTTTGCAAATTACCTTTCTAAAGTAATTAAATCTCTGCCCGGAAATAGGGGAAGGAAGGAGAAGCCATCTGGAAAAAAAAATGTGAAGACTAGCTTTCTCAGCTTCCTTTTAATGCCAGCAGGTGTGTTTCTCTCTCACCCCACATGCATCTTGGTGGAGTTGAGAGGTAACCACCATCACTGGGTTTCAGTCATCTCTGGGACCACCGTAAATCCCACCTTATCAGGGGTCTTACTCATCAACCCTTCTAGCAGTGATTGCCTTTTCTGGTCTACTGAAATGTTTAATACATGGAAGTAAATGCTAAGTTGTTCCTCATCTCAGGTAAGTAATTGAGACTTCCTGAAGCAGTGATTATTAAACCATTCAGATTCTTGCTTTTGGGAACATGGGCCATGTCTTATATGTCTTTTTTCCCCCTGCAGCTCACAGCACTGTGTTGCCACACACAGCTGGTGCTGGGAGGAACATCAAAAATATTTAACAACTACTACAGCTGGGACACAGCCAGTTAGAATAGATGCTAGGGGCAAATACCCAGTGTAGCCATTCCACCAGGAACCCACTGACTGTCAGCCTGTGGGGAACAGAGCTGTTCATTTGCTGGTAAGATGGGCCCAGACTATGACTACTTTCTTCTTCTGGAGCAGAGGGTGTTGCCAGTACGACTGATGTGATTGGGGATTTGCATCGCCTTAATTTTGTAAGTGGACACACATTTTAAACTAACTCCTTGAAATGATACTTGGCTTGCAAATTGCATTTAAATATTGCAGGGTACTAATAGTGACAGGGCCACACATTTTTGTGATTCTTTATAAATTCTTTAAACAATGTTCTCATACATGATCTCATTTTACTTTCTTAGCAGCTCTGAGATAAATATGACATAATATAATAAAAACAATAGATATTGGTATTCTTAAAATAGAGATAAGGAAATTTATCTTCAGAAAGATTATTCTTGAATATTGCAACATGGACATACATACACATGGCCCCCCACAGGCATACTTGCACAGACCTATAGATAGAAGAAAGACGCATGTGGTCAGGAAGCAGAGAATCCGAAGAGCTAATGAATCATGGGAATGTCTAAGAATGTGCACACGGTAGCACACTGACAGTCTGGAGGATGGACAGAAACCTTAAGCCCCATCTCTGGTGGATGGTACTTCTCAGAAGACGTGTATTTAGAACAGGGTTTTAAAGAAACTTAAAGGATGAAGGAACACCAGGACTTTGGGGTATAAATTTATATTTACATAATTGGTTGAAATTGTCAGCCTAGTATAGAGTACCATATACTAGACTGGGATCCAATGATAAAGTTTCAAGAGGGTGTTTGAATATCCTGAAGTCCTATACAGGACTTTAGGCATATGTGGGAATGTGAACTCATCTGGGGAGTGAATCCCCAGATTTCACTGAGTTACCCAAATGGTTTAATAATCACTGCTTCAGGAAGTCTCAATTACTTACCTGAAACGAGGAATAGTTATATAAATTATGGTTTAGGATTACGACTAATAGTTTACGAACTCATAGTGATGTATGAGTTTTGTTTCATTAACCTACACGCTTTTCATGACTTCAGAATATATTTATTACCTTTGATTCCAAATCTTCTTTTCAATGTTGTGTCTCTATTTCTACGATTTCCTGCTTCCTCAGTTTCTCAAAGCTTTAATTTTACAATTTTCTTCACCTCAAGGCAGTCTTCCTCTTACTACTTAGGGCATAGAAAGAACCTGAGTGGCCCCACTAGGAGAAGAGCCTCATGGTTCTCCCGCAAACATCCCTCTGAGTGAATGGCATTACTCAGACCCTCAGATTCCTACCCAGCCTTTCCTGTCTGTAGCATGCCCACGAGTAGAATGGTTTGCACATTTCTTTTCATATTATACAGCTCATTACCTCTTTGATCAGAAGTAACTGCTACCAAATGATCGCCTTGTTGGTGACAGTAACATATTGATTTGCTTAGATTTCAAGTGGGAAGTGATAGAGGTTAATGGCCCACATTTGATTATACCTTGTTACTAGGAGAGGCAATGGGGGATTGTGGGAGATGCTGGAAATCAGGGTATTTGAGCTTCACCCGAATTCTGCCACTGCGTGCCCTCAGCGTGACATTTAGCCTCTTCCCATCCCTGAAATGGCCTCAGTTGTGAAAAGTCCATTCTGACGCCCCATTATATGATTTAATAGGCCACCTAAGCAGACAGACAGTCATTTTGGAGAGATCTCCAACAAATCAGATATTTTAGAGTTTCCAAAATGCTTGTCTCTCTATTGCTTAATCAGTGGTTTGTAAGAAATCACTGTGATTATTAAAGCACAGGGCACAGTTTTTACAGCTTCCATTAAAGAGTGAAGCCAGGCTGTGGCCGGGCTGACTCAGTAAATCATTGGTATTGGGATATATTTGTCAGTTTTCCTGCAGATTGTGTGATTATTGCATCGTTTTATTTTCAATGCACATAAGTGGGGAGTAGAGCTGACATTTGGTAATTGAAAGAGTGTTCTCTTCTTCATAGAATAGTTAACAATAATTGTTAAGGACTTTATTTCTCTCTGAAGGGCTTTCTCTTGCTAGCTGCCTCAGAGTTCCTAGGCCTTCACACTGAGTATGTTTTCCAGAATATCTAAGACCACCACCAACTGCTGCTATAAATTGAAACCATTTAGAAGGAGGAGGTTGCAGTTTGCGCCTAGACTTGGTTGAGTAAATTTCTGAAATGTTAAGAGATACTCAGTATAAGAATTGTTAAAATTTTAACTTAGTAGCTTTCTTCCTTCTTCTGGTTTGAGGGGAAAGAGAATGATGTGTTCCTCCCATGATCCTCGTTGCTGGTCCTCCCCAGCAGCACCTGCATGGCCAATGTGCATTGAGCCGTCACTGTGTGCCAGACTCAGGGCAGAACAGTTGGCATTTCTTACAGTGACCCTAATGGGTACTCAGTGTAAAAGTCTGCATTTTACAGGCGTGTGAGCTGATTGGCTCCAGGTCAGGAGTCTGCCTTTTCTGTCACCCCATTGCTTCCTATATTCACATCACGGTTAGAAGAATTTCTTTTCTCCTTATTGGTAATGCTTGTCTACCTGTAATGGCACTGGGGTTGGCATCTCCTCCTAATGCCATTCCATCTCACCTTAACCATACACCCACCCACACACACAAATGGGCACATACACAACCCGTCACACAGACATAAGCACAGATACATATGCCCATAAAATATCACAGAGGTGCTAGTGCATGACGTGCATGCGGGCACACACACATGCACACATATCGCAGGTAAAATCCCCAGAGTCTCAAATGGTGCAGTTTCCCAAGACTCTTAGTCTCTCTGGCCCTGGACTATGACTCCTGGATGCTCTAAGCCACCCCTCCCATCCCTGCTTCTTCCTGCTCGGTGGTATCCCCAATTGTCTGCATCTTCGGTTTTGTGTTAAGGATGGAGTCACGCGGCTAAGGTGTTAAGGCCAAAGGATCTGCCTACCTGCACGCAGGAGTTCGTAGGCAGCTAGACTGGGATTACAGGTAGGTTGGTTCTGGGACCTCCTCATGGGGTTTTGTGCCCCTGCTGGGCTGGCATTGGGGCATAGACTCTTTCAGTCAGACAGTCTAGGAATAGGCCTGGCCCAGCACCCAGTAGGATGCAGGCCTGGAGATATAAGGGACTCTAGGCTGTTTGTCGCCCCTGGCCCCCGCGTCTCTGGAGGTGCTGCATGTTGACTCAGCAGTGGTGACACGAGATTGATAATTGTGTGATTTTAGAGGCGAACACTTCTCCCAGTGGATGGCTGTCATCAGAATTTCCCCTTGAGATGAACAAAGTCTTATTCCTTATCCCAAGCTTAAAGATAACAGGGAGAGTGTGGGTGTCTTTGGAGAGATGACAGAGTGACTTCACAAACTCTGAAGAGCCAGTGACCTGAGCTCAGAGCCACAGGCTGGGGCTAGTAAGAAGGGCCTCGTCTCTGGTGGCCTCAGCCAGGACACCACCTCTCTCTCTGTCTGACTTTTCCTATCTGTGAAAACATGAAGGGGTTGGATGAGAAAAATCTCAAAAGCCCTTCCATCACTAACTTCCAGACATGTGCATGAGGATAAACTGGTAATGAAGCATTTCATGTTTTAATGGGAAAGACGGGGGGATGAGGACATAAGCAGACCAGCCCCTGAAAGGGACCCAAATGAAGTAGGGACATTGGCTCTGAGCTTCCCGCTTACTCTGAGTTGGTGAACCACAGCTCTGGCCGACGCATGTTAGCTGGGCATGTTCCTACCTCCATGGGGAGATGGCTGCCAGAGCTTTATGGGGGGGGGCAGAGGTTCTGCAAAGGTAAGAAAGGGGCAAGGAAAACCGCCCATTTCACATCATGAGTCTCCTGCTTGCATTAGATTAGGCCCGAAAGAATTACGGGCTTGTGGGGCTCCTCCCTCATGGGATCTTGCAAGGTGTGTGACCCTAGGAAAGCTACTTATCCTCTCTGAGCTTCAGATATTCATCTTTAGGGTGGGTATGACAATTCCCATCTGGGAGGTTGCATGAGCTAGTGTTGGCAAAACACCAGTTAGAGAGCAGGACAGACTGGAGGCTCAGCATAACTGGTCTCCTAGAGGTGCAACCATAGCCCAGACATGGGATTGCAGCAGATTCCAAGGTGAAGAGAACATGAATGGATAACACCGAGCTCCTTGGGGCTTGGAAAGCATTGGGGGGTTTTCAAGTCCTCCTGCTTACAGTAGGCGTTCTGAAGGTCAGCTCTTTACAGCTTAGTGAGGAAGATGATTAAATCAACTGGCTGAGAAGAAAAACCAAATGGATTTAAGCAGCAACCTCCCCCACAAATGACATTTTAATTTACAAATCAAGGTGATATTGTGGAGCTGCTCGTGTTCTTCTCCAAGCGGACCGTGGCGGTGCCGGGCTGCCGCTCCGGAGCCTCTCCCTGTTTACGCCAGCGATTAGCCTTGTTCCTGTCGCTGTCAGTTACCAAAGAATCCATCATGCCCGTGACTCACCAGAGGGCTTCATTTCCACTTCCCGAGGAGGAGTGGCAGGGGGCAGATAACTTCAGGAGGGGAGCAAATTGGATTGATTACCATCTGCAGACAGGGTGAGAGCTCCGGTCCCCGTCACGCTGGTGGGATCTCCAGGCTGTCTCATTCACTCAGCAGAAGCTCCGAGAGAAGGTGCTGGGTTAGGATTCTCTAGGCTCTCCTGGACGTCTAGCAGCCCCTTGGGACTGAGCGACCCTTCAGAAACAGGGAGAGCGTCTTTACTTCTGATAAAACCCCGCAGATGTCATACCCAAGGCTCTGGGTTATGTGCTTTTCTTTATAATACAAGAAACACGTGAAAATCCATTTGTACTTATGCATGTGGCTTTCTGATACAGATTGAGATAGTAATGGGTGCATGTCTTCCTTTTGAACTCTGCTTTTTGCTGGTAACTGGCTCAGCACTTTCCTGATTCAGGACTGTTACCTGTTAGGGTAGAAGGTAAATGTAGCCTGTTAGTTATTTGGATTTTCAAAAGCTTAATTGCTCAGGAGAACCTATAGGGTTGGCAGAGGAGGTAGAAGGAAAGGAGCATGATTTTAGAGAGTCTTAGAGAAGTGAGAGAGATCAGAGGACTCTCTCCGTGGGCCCCACCCCACCCTGCCTTCTGCTAGGCTGGGAGATGAGGGAGATCTCTTGGAAGCACTGAGATGACTTGCCCACTGACCTTAATTTGTTCTATGCATCTATTTATTTATCACTCCCGGGTGCTCACTTCTGGACATACCCTCCATGCTCTCCTTCCCAAGACGAATGCCTCTGGCTCTTCTCAGACACGTATGTATTGCCTAGTTTTTCTGTTTCTGGTACATAGTGGTTTTGTGAACTCTCTAGAAATCCCATATTGCAGAGAGAGAGTGCTCATTTTCCAGAATGACCAGGGGATCTGTATCACGGAGTACTGAGCATAATTGGAGAGAATAGAACTGAAGTCATGTTTTTAAATGCTTTTAAAACAGGGTTTTACTTGAAGATGGAATGAATAGCAAAAGTGTACAATGCTTCCTATGGACTCCAGCATTTCAATTTTATTATACTTTTATTGAACATTCAATAAAAGAATATGACAGCCTTTCAAATAGAGTTCTTGTAAGCTACTGCTAGGCAGCTGAATGAAGGCAGATAACAGATCTGTGCTATAAGCACAAGTGTCATTAATCTAGTTCTAGGACTTATGTTTTTCTGGTATTGAGTACATTTTAAATGTACAGCATTAAAATCCTTGGTCCCTAATAGCTCAGTAGTTTCACTTGCATGTTGCATTGCATTCAATGGTTCAGCATTTTTGTTTTAGAACATCTATGGACTTGAATTGGTACTATTGTTGGCTAGTGATAATACAGTTTCCTTCATTCATTCAAAATTTATTGAATGCCTACCAACTGCCAGACATTGCATTAGGCCCTAGAGATGAGTAAGACATACTATCTTCATCGTCAATTTTGCAGTTGACCAGGCAAGACAAACCCAGCTGACTCGATCCTAATGACCCACCACAGAGTGATGTGATGGTCACCCAACCCAGGCTTGGGGCCAGAGGCAGGACGCCTTCCCATGGGAAGGGAGCACGAGTTACCCAGGGGACGGGAGGAAAGAGAAAGGGACAAGGGCTTGTTCGAAGATAGGTATATGTCAATTGGATATGACCATTTTTAGAGTTCAGAACACAAACCAGTAACTTTGCCTGAGTAATATGTGCAACAGACAACATTATCCTGGTACTAGCCTCTCCCAACTTTCTGGTCTGGATTCTGTCAGCTAAATCATGCTCCTTTTGCAACAGGAGTGCCAGGACTTTGAAAAAAATTACATGTGTGTGCAAAATGCAGCGTTTAAGATTTTTAAATGATGGCAACTTTGTCCTGTCTTCCTGGAACATTGCAGTACTTGCCCCACAGACCCATCCATTCAGGGGAACCCAGTTTGAGATCTACAACCCAGGCCTCCTGTGCCTTCTAGTGGGGGACTTGCCAGGCTGCTGGAGCTGGAAGTTATTCTTGCCTGCCTGCCCCTGGTCCTCCACAAGCCTGAAGGCAATCTGATTCCAGGATAGGAGGACTCTTCCTTGGCTTGCCACGTTCCTAAAGCAAGAATAATTTCAGTAGAGTCTTTGGAAGGCGACAGAGATGGCCAGTAGGACAGACATGTTCGCCGGGTTTGGCTGTTAGGAGGCCATTGGTGACCTAGCCTTGAGCAGATTCAGAGAGGCCGGATTGTTGTGGGTAGAGGAATGAACGAGAGCCGTGGGGATGGAAATCATGAGTGGGGTCTTCTCAGTCAGGACTCTGCTTGATACAGGGGAGTAAAAAGAGGGTGGGTGCAGGGGTCCAGTATGGTATAAGGAAAGCAAGTCTAGATACTTCTCATGATAAGTACTGACCTTTTCATGCTCTCAAAAAAGCCTCAAAGTCATCAAATAAAGTATGCTCATACATTTAAACTTTCCCCCAAATATCCATTGTTTCCTAAACAGAAAACCTTAACATGCTTTGGCTATCACTGATACCCAGAAAGAAAATGCAGTTCATTTTTTCCCTTCCAAATCATTAAGAGCAATACTTCAGGAAGATTCTTGTTATTGTCAGCTTGCTGAAGCAGGCTGTCATTCTGCAAATGGGCATCATGTTATTACATGCATTTGTTCTGTCTGCTCACACATAGAGACTGTGGGATGCCTGTTTCTGCACAGTCTGCCTGTCATCTCTTACGGGACCTTCACACACCAGTGACACCGATTATCTCATGTCACAGCCCATCAGCTGGCTTAACTCCAGAGGAATGTGAATTGCCTAACAAGCCCCCAAATGCAAGTGGCTCTGCGTCGGCCTAATCACACGTGATGTTCGCCTGTCTCCTCTGCTCCTGCACAGCGCTGCAATGCTCACCTCTGACACAAATACGGTTTCTAGAGTCCTGGTTTGGCTATCCCAATTGTGAGAGTTTTTAAATCTCCATTCTCCTAGTCTATGAGTGAATTTCATTAGGAAAATACACTCTTCCTACTGTTCCCCACCAGGCCCTTCTCCCCACTCTATAATCTTTCCATCTTCTCATTCCCTACAATTGATCTGGGCAATCTGGTAACCTGGAAAAATTATTTTAACTATAGGCTTTTAACTGTGTTTAGAGGGATAGAGCATATTGGAAGCTTTGGAACCTTGGTTGGGAATAATGGACACATCACGTATATGTTGACAAATTGTGCCAGTTTGGGAGTATATGCCCTCCCTTGATGCCCACCCCTCTTTTGCAGGGTCTTCATATCAGGGTCTTCTATCAGCCACCAGCTGTCAGTAGGCATGGTTGTGCTTTGAAAAGGTCCACGTTCTACAAAGTGCAAGGCACTAGGATGTATGCAAAGATGACTAAAGTGATGGTCGCACCCTCAGCCCAGTGAGGAAATCAGCAAAGCAGAGGTCCATAAATTGTATCATGGTGGCATGTATTACATAAAGCATGGGGGAACCAGGGCCACCATGACATGAAGGAGG
The DNA here is from genome assembly GCA_029783875.1 of Phataginus tricuspis. Classification (NCBI taxonomy): domain Eukaryota; kingdom Metazoa; phylum Chordata; class Mammalia; order Pholidota; family Manidae; genus Phataginus; species Phataginus tricuspis. The sequence goes on along the minus strand of JAQQAC010010508.1, from coordinate 42,741,930 downwards.
CCAATACGATTAGTCTAACCATTTTTTTAAAGAAGGAGATAAACATGCCAAGGATAAGCCAATGCTTTGTTCTGTGGGCCACAGGTTTTGGGGACAGCTGTGTCTTTATAGAAGTTGTGTTAACTACATTTTCTATTTTCTGTATTTTTGATGCTCTGCATGTGTGGCTTCACTGCCTGGGGAGAGACTGTCCCTTCCAGGGCTAGTCAGTGCTTGCAGGTAGCACAGGGCTTGCCCCCAGAGTGTTCCTTCATTTGCGCTCTAACCAATCCACAGCCCACGCTCCAAACCACTTCCCTCATCTGACTCTTAACACTTCAGGGGACAAGATTCTTCTGCCCTAACCGGCCAGGGCCAGAAACCAGACAACTAGAGACCACTGTAAGTTAGAGTCCACTGATGTGATCCAGATCAGCCAGTCCCAGGCTGTTTCCTGTGGAGACCCCAGTTAAAGCCCTGGGCCATGCTTCCCACTCACCATCCTGAGCTCCTGACCAAAACTGGCGCCCCATCCCGTGGCCCTGCGCGGTGTGGCTGCTCCATCCTCTTGGGAAGTGCAAGCGATAAAATGAAACCTCTACACTGAACTTCTTTTGATGGCATTAGCCTTTCTGTCTTGTCACTCAGTTACCTCTGTAAATTAAAATCCCAGAGATGGAAGGGGGCCCTGAGAAGGTGGGTGACCCCCTCAAATGGAAAGATTTTTGAGTTTTGGACAATCTGCTTCTCAGGGCTTATGGAGCGTGGGGGTAAGCCTTTCCCTTTGTCATTAAATTCTTTATAAAAGCATGTTTTCTAGCAATGGCATATTATACCTACATTTATACAATAACTTAGTCAACCTCTTGCTTTATATAAAGGAGTATTTTCATTTTTTCACTCATAAATATTTCTGTGATAAGCATATTTTTAAAGCATGAGCTTTTCTGTTTATTGCCTTAAAATTTTTTTTAAGTTAAAATGACAGGATCCAAAGATACATTTTTGCTAAGATAGGATGAGCTGAGAAGAGATGTTTCCTGAAAAAACCTGAAGGTGTAGTCTGTTTTTGTTTTTGTTTCTTATCTTTAAAGTAAGATGTAAAGTGATGTTTTTTGGGGGTAAGGTAATCAATTTCCACACTCCCCATCCTGCCACCCTCCCTCCCCTATATACTGGGCTAACTGCCAGTTAGACAATTTTAAAGTTCACATCAATTTTAATCTTTATAGTTAAATCAATTTATGGAATACATGGACACAACCCACATGTTAATAAACACACAGTAAAATTGTTAGATGATGATTTCATCATTGTCCCTACAGTTACTTAGAATGTTTCAGCAAATCTGTCACCACTCTTCATTGTAATTAAGACACCATTCCAGATCTCAGAGACCATGCTATTTGATGCAGGTATTATTGAGCAAACAGAGAAAAGTTGATACTTGTCATTAGAACTCTGGAAATATGCAGAAATAGAATGAGGTCCAAAATGTGACAATAACAGTTGATTTTGCTTTTGGAAATGGAGACACTAGAACTTCTTTATTCAAGTGCATTTGACCTCATTAACCAAGGTAGTTCAGAGGGTCTGTATTCAGAAAAGTGACATTGCTGTTACCTTTGGGATTATTCTTGTGACCTGCAACGCCTATGGCCACATTTTCTTGATTTTCTTCAGTGGATGTAAATCTTTACTCTTTGAGGGTGGATTTGCTTATCGACAAATGCCACTTGTCTTTTGGACCCAAGTTTGGGTTGTTTTGAGTCAAAAGGAACCATGACTTCTTTAAGGCAAAGTTATTACTTTTCTCCTGTGGTTTATAAACTGACCTTTAAGACAGTTCTCAAAAGATTCCTAAAATATTTTGAGCAGTAGCAGCATTGCTGGTATGGACTTTTGGACTCCCAAAATGATGACTTAGACGTTACATTTTTGGACACACACACATGCCCATGTACATACAATGATATGTATGGCCCAAGGGACCAAGGAAGTGGACTAGAAATCTGCTGAGGACCTTTCTAACTCCAAGATTCTTTGCTTCTATTATCAAATTGGTTAGTCAGAGCAAGTATGGAAGGGGTCAAAGCCAGCTTTACACCATTCACCATCCATGTTTGCCTCTGTAATTAGTGCTGGAGGACAGCTCCCTTGTAAGTAGCCCAAATGAAATCCAGTGGGAATAATTTCTGGATATTAGCAGAAAATGGTTGTGCTGAATAAAAGCTATGAATGTTATTTCCAGTTTCAGATCATTGTCTAAACGAAATTACTGCAACTAAGGTTTCTTAAGGATCACAGGAACCCCAGCATCCTGCAGAGGAAGAGCCTGTGAGGGAAATGCATGCCCTCCAGGGCTCAGCCACCAGGGCATGAGTTACCAAGGCTCTTAGGAAGGCCACATCCAGTCATTGTCACCGGTAGGCCCAGCAGCTGATCCTTAAGTGTTGTATAAAAGGCTTGATTACATCCTCAAATTACTGTGGGGACTCAGTCCCAGTCTTGCTTTTCTCATTGGGTCATTATCTGTGTCAAAAGAGGTAATACAGATGAAAGACCTCTTAAAAAAGTTTTAAATTTATATTGTCATTACGAGGTTATAGGTTATCTCATAGTATTAAGCATCATAGAGTGTGGGAAATAGACTACTAGAACATTAAAGGTGCATCTGAGAATCCAGAAAAGGTGCCAACACCTTATGGAAATCACATCAAAGGTGATTGCCAGATGGATGGTAATGGCACGCAGCAGGTGTTATGGTGAAAGCTCAGTTCAGAGCCATGAAATCCATTCCTCAAGTCTTCACCCTCTCCTGACTGCTCATCCCATAAGTGGCTCTGCATTTAAGGTTTAAACTTGGGGATGGGGTGAACGGGGACTCCTCCTTCCCTGCTGGGAGCCTCCAGCTGTGCTCTTAGGGCCCCTGGGCTGGTTCTGCGGTCTCTGTATGTATGCCTAAATGGTGTACTGTGGGACAGATTGAACTGGAAAAATTTTATGGTGCAGGGAAGAGCATAATGCAAGTGGCAACTACTCATTTATAACTCAAATACACATTGAGTATTATAAAGTGCAGCACTAAAAAGCTGGTACATCGATGGGGAGCATTAAGCAGGCAAGAAAATCAATGCAGACAGAGTGGAGGTACTTAGGATGGAAGGCATGAGTTGGGCAATGGAAGTGGATAGGAGAAATTCTCTCAAATCTTTTCACCCTCCATCACAGCTACCCTCTGGCCTAAGCTACCATCTTCTGCCTGGGCTATGAGCCTCCAGCTAACCCACCTACAGACACTCTGGCCCCCTGCTAATCTGCCCTCCTCCTTCCCCTATATTTAAAAATTCATGGTTGATCATGACACCTCTCCTTATGGCCTTTCCTGGCCTCCCACTGCTTAAGAGGAAACAACTCTTAAGCAGAGAAGCAAGGCCTGCATGTCGGGTTTCTGCCCCTTCTCCAGCTCATCTTGCGTTGTGCTCTCCTTCCCAGGCTGTGTTTTAACCACATGCTGGTACTCTCTTCATCCCTTGTGATCGCCATGCTCCCTCCCTTCCAGTGACATCTATGGTTCCTTTAGCCTGGAGCAATCTTGACAAATTTTATTTTTATTAAAATAAAGAAAAACAAAGAAAAAGAGTTCACGATCACCTCCTCTCAGAGTCCCTCCTTGATCTCCTTGTCTCGGTCAAATCCCCCATTGTGGGTCTGCCCTACATCACCTTTGTAGCAATTTTACACGCTAGACTGTGATGCTTGGTTATAGTTTTCTCCCCCATTGATAGGTTAGTTCCCCGATGGGAAGGAACTCATCTGGTTTGAGTCATGGTGGTATTCCCAGTACCTGGCATATATAGGCACTCAAAAACATGTGTTGAATAAATAAGTAAAAAGAAATGAGAAATGATGAAATGCTACTCTAAGATTGGACCAGAGAAATCTTCTCAAAGGTGTTGTCCTGACAGGGACATTGGGTGAATTTATAAGGTAACACACCAGTCTGCCTCTTCTGCTCCAGGTGAGCAGAATTTCTATTTTCTAACTTTAAATCTTTCTACTGCATTAGAAGTCATTGCTAAACTGGGATTCCTAAATTTGTTTTATTAAATCAGCTTGAAATTCTGGGTGGAAAAGAGTCTTTTTTCTATGAAAGCAAATAATTTAGTATAGGTGTTATTCAATTCGACCTACAAACCCAGAGGTCAACTGGACTTACGCAGGGGCTGGTTGGTGCCTTTTGTCTCCACAGCTGTTTGTTTCTTTTTCTTTGGCTTTAGAGATGTGACTGTGGAAGCCAATCTGATAATACAGAGTGAAATTCATGCACTGCAAGCAGATTTAGCTGTTTTCTTGCCAAATGTTGTTGCGTTCAAATACACATTGGGTATTTGACCAAACTATCAACAGGAGAGCCACTCAAAAGCAAGCCTGAAATGCAATGTGGTACAGAGAGTCACTGGCTTATGATGGTTTGACCTACGATTTTCCAACTTTACGGTGGTGCAAAAGCCTTACTCATTTGAATTTTGAATTGTGATCTTTTCCTGGGCACGTGAGATGCAGTATGACACTCTCTTACGATGCCAGGCAGTGGCAGTGAGCACGGCTCCAGCTCACAACATGATCAGGAGAGTAAATAACTGATACACTTACAGCCGCTCTGTGCCCATGCATCTGCTGTGTTTTTCACTTTCAGTACAGTATTCAATAAATCACATGAGGTGGTCAACACTTCATCATAAAATAGGCTTTCCTTTGGATGATTTTGCCTAACTGTAGGCTAAGTGTTGTGCGCACATTTAAGGTAGGCTATGCTAAACTATGTTGCTTGGTAGGTTATGTCCGTTAAGTGCCCTTTTGATTTATGATATTTTCAACTTACAATGGGTTTATTAGGATGTAACCCCATTGTAAGTTGAGGAAGATCTGCATTACATTTCTGATAACAAGAATAAATCATAGTTCTGACGAGTCCCAGTAAATAGGTTGTGACTTTCTTTGTAATTTTTGAATGATGTCCTTAACTTATTACTTGCATGTGATTTATTTGATGGGATTACTACCAATATATTAAAGACCCCAAGTTTGAGAATCTTTAATCATCTCCCATATCATCAATCACCAAGACAGAATGTTGAGGGAGAACACGTATTGCCTTCTAATAAACCTTCTGAAGGCCTGGAGAAGCTGTGGAGACAGCAGGTTTCAGATTTTATATGGTGTCTATATATCCATTTACTAAGTGTTTGCTGGGCACCATGGAGCTAGTCAAAGAGATTTGTAAGCAGGAATTGTAGTCAGAGAGTGACTTGAAGTATCTCCTTTTTAAGGGCTATTGCATAAACCTGGGCTTCATAAGAACCTCATGCTTTAATCTTAACACTGTTCACAGTTTAGATTAACTCCCCAAGACAGACGGCCTAATGCATGAGAAAGTACCAGCACATTCCCTTGGCACCTGCTGATAAAAAAGTTGATTGTTAAGGGTTGAGGACTGGAATCCCATTGCAGTTTCCTGTACCAATTTCTCCCAGGTTTATTTTTGGGGGTTTTCCACCTAGGAAATCATTTTGAAGTCCTTTTGTCTTATAATCAATTTCTCTAAAAATGGGAGCTTGCAGATTCCTATCTTTGGCTTAATTTTGCTTCCAAAGAATTATGATTTGCTCTGATGAAGGAAACCTTAAACATACAAAACTAATTGCAGGCCGGATTTTGCAGTATTCACTAAAGTCCAAAGTGTTAAATCATTTTCACAAATTAAAGGGAAATGAAGGAAGGGAAATGATGTGAGGGCAGAGATAGTTATTTTGTGACTTCTCATAAGGAAAGTGTTTTATTCTTCATGATTACTCATCCTCTGGAAGCAAGACTAATCTTGTAAGTGGGAAAGGCAGCCAATCATTGTGTATGGTTGGAAGGACACAGACAGGTCCCTTTTCCACCCCAATCAAGAAATAGCTTCCTGACTGATCTGCCACCATATGTGAAATTTGAACTATGATGCCTTAGTCCAGAGACAAGAATCTGTTGGAAAAGTACAACTACACTGCACTTGCCAGGAAAGGTAGTATTTTATATTTGTACCAGATACTAAAAAAACCCAAAAAAACCCCGAGTTAAATTAGCTGGTCCATTTAGCTTGTCCGGAGGAAATGGGTGCCAGAAAAGTTTCTGTTCCTTGTAATATAGTCAGTCACAGCTGGATCACCACATGCTAGTGACATTAAAAGGTGACTCTGTCATTGCTCCAGCCTGTGCACCCCCTGAGGATGGGGGCCCTCTCTCCCTCTCGGAGTTCCCAGCATGTAGCCTGTGGTTTGCTAGCACACAGTAGGCTCTATAGTTCCCTTAAAAACAAGAGTATTTTTAAAGAGCAGTAAAATTGAGAAGAAGATACAGAGATTTCCCTTATGCTCCCAGCCCCCATATATTGATAGCCTCCCTTCCTTATCAGCGTCACTCACCAGAATGGGGATTTTTTTTTTTTAACCAAGGATGAACCTACATTGACATATAATCACCCGAAGTCCATATATCTTTGGGCTCACTCTCGGTGGTGTACATTCTATGGGTTTACACAAAAGTATAATGACATATGTCCATCATTAATCATTATACTATCATATAGAATATTTTCACTGTCCTAAATATCCTCTGTGTTCCACCTGTTCATTCTCTCCTACCCTCTGGAAACCACTGATCTTTTTACTGTCTCCACAGTTTCACCTTTTCCAGAAGTCATGTAATTGGAACCATAGGGTTTGTAGCCTTTTCACACTGGCTTCTTTCACTTAATAATATGCACTTGAGGTCCTTCTATGTCTTTTTTCATTTTTAGTGCTGAATACTATTCCATTGCTGGATGTATCACTATATTCCTTTTTACTCAAGTAAAAATGAAACTGATAGATTCAGCTGGGCTGTGTGAAATTTTAAAATTAATTTTAAGGAAATGTTTTGCTTTTATTCAAACTTGTCTGTAAACATGGATGAAGTCTCTTATTCTTTGCCATGTCATACGTTTATGCACCAGGTAAATTTTAAGAAATTGATGTCACATCATGAGGTGTGATTTAAAAAACTTGACAATGTTATATTGTCACAAATGTTAAGGTTGTTTGGTGTAAACAGTGTATTATAATACACATGTGGGTGGTTAAGATTTGAGGAAATCTTACCAGGAATCTACTTTTCAGAGGTGGGTCCTTCAAATGCTTCAGGTATTGTTATTTCCGACCTGTTTTGGGGAGTTTCATTTGCCTGGGGAATGCAAGAAGGAACTTTTTAACTGGGGAAATGATTAGAGTTCCAGGAATGTGATTGGCTATCAAGGAAACAATCTGCAAACCCTGTAACGCATCACTTGTCAGAGAGCCATGAAGTAAAAGACCGTGTAAGTGGAGTCCAAAGAGAGGCCTTATTCATTGCTACAAGAGGATGTCTAAAGGGGAAATTGCTCTGTTTTCTGGCAGTTAGCAGAGTTTTATGGGGTTATAGGTTCCTACATCAGGACAAAAAGAAACAAGAAAACAAGAATGTGTTATATGGAGCAAGGTAAATGTTCAGTTCCCAGAAGTGGTCTAAGGGTAGGAAACTTTGGGAAATTACACTCTGGGGGTTCAAATTTAGTGAGAAAAATGGGCATTAAAAGTACAGGAGAACAGATTTCTTGGGGTTGGGTTTAACAAGAAACACCGAGGCTAGGACCTTGTGAATCTTGGTGGTGGTGAGGGTTGTGTATGTGTGTCTTACACACCCATGCCTCAGTGTTTTGGGTCTGGATTTGCGTTGGCCTACCCACCCTGCCCAACCCTCCCTGGGTTCTGTCACCTCCTCTGGCAAGAAGACGAGCATATCCTGCTCTCAGAGCACCGCTGAGCCTGCCTGGGAGTGCTACTGTCCATTCTAGAGGCTTGATGCATCGCTCTAAGAGAGAAGCAGGGACGTCCCCAGCGTTATAGAAACAGGTAGTGGGATTGATTTTGTGTTTACTTATTATATTTGTATGAGTGGTAGAATTCTATCTGAACTTTTTTTCTATAGCATGGCAACTGGTAGGTAATATACTTGTAGTAGCAAATTCCTAATCGTCGGAGGTTCCTGCTATTTAACAGATGTAGGGCAGTTTGCAACCCATATGTGCAAGGAGAATAAGCTGGGATGTTGGGTTTAACTGGGGCTGACACTGTACTCAGACAGTTGGGAGTCTTCATAATAACCCTACATGATGTGAATTGTAACCCCATTTTGCAGGTGAGAAAATCCAGGCAAAGAGGTTAAGTAAGTTTTCCAGAAAGTCTGAAATGAATTTGGTTTCACGTTCTCTTATTCTAAAGCCTAAGCTCCCAGTAGCAGCACTTTGTCTCTCAGTATCTAGAATAAGCGTATCCATGACGTATCTTGTAGAATAAAAGCATACGGGTGGAGTCTAGGAGGCATTTTCACTTGACACTCATCTTTACCTGAAAAATATTTTTTTCTCAACGTAAGTGCTGCTATCCAAACAAAGTTATAATTTCATGTTTGTTAGCTTGTTGAGATTTTCAGATGTGGTTACAAATAAAATGTTATTTTGCTACTTACAGTTTGAAATTTAAGCTCTTTGGGAAATTTGACTTGTTTGGGAGTTGATAAAGCTCTTGATTCTTTCTTGCTCATTTCCACTGGGTTTGAAATTGAAATTATCTAGAGCAGCAATAGCCTTGAAGTATGTTCTGTATTCCATCAAGAAACACAACGTGTCCTTTCAGAACTTAATTGAGCTGCACAAAGCTAATTAGCTGTCCGAAGACACGCCATTTAATTCACAATCCAGTATTAATTTGTTCAACACAATGAGCTTATCTTCCATATAAATGCCTTTGCCCTATGGCTTCTCAAGCAGCTGCAATGTACAAGAATGACTGATAACTCTTTTGTTTAAATGTGGTGGTTTTTTGTTCTCTCTTTTTTCATTTGGCCAGAAGATAGATGAATAGCATGCCAACTGTAATGGGAATTGTGTGTATGTGTGGCGAATTTAAAGAAAATAGATGGCTAGAAGATCATAGCAAATAGCCATCAGCAGATGACCAAAATGCTAGGGAATGCAGTGATCATCTAATCCCAGCCCTGCATTTCACAGACTAGGAAATCTGTGCAAATAAATTCTGTGCACATAAGCAAGTCACTTAATAGGGTGTGACATATACATATTATACATTTTCCCCCCTCAGAAATAAGGAATTGGTTTACTCTAGATAAAGGTCTAGTTTATTGTTTATCAGTTGGTAACTAAATAAATGAACATATTCAGAAACTAAGGCAAGTGGTCCCAAAGTGTTCATAGTTATGGTGATGTCTATGAAATGCTGTGGGTTTAAACCTACCATCCTTCAAGCCACAGTTCAAGCCTTCCCCACTCTCTGAATCTACATTAACTTCACCTCCCTAATGTTTTAACCACTCACTTTGGAGCTAAAAAGGTTCCGGGACCCAGTTTCAGTGTTGGGGGAGAGATGTTTTCCCACTACAGCAATCAATTCTTGGAAACGAGCTGGGTGTCCTAGAAGTCAGTTCAGTTCTGACACTCTCTATGCAGAGGTAACATCAGATTCCACAAGTTGAGAGGGTTCAGTCCTTTACGACTGTATTTAATCCACCTTCAGATGCCAGTGGCAGCCCTGTACTTTTGGCCACTAGCTATAAACAGAGGTTCCTATGACCTCCTTCCATTTGATTAATTTGCTAGAGTGGCTCTCAGAACTCAGTGAAACATTTTACTTACTGGATTACTATAAAAGGCTATAAAACTCAGGAGCAGCCAGCTGGAAGAGAAGCATAAGGTGAGAAATGAGGAAAGGGCATGGAGCCTCGGTGCCCTTTCCAAGCATGCCACTCTCATGTCTCCATGTCTTCACCAACCTGGAAGCTCTCAGGACCCTGTCCTTTTGGGTCTCTACAGAAGCTTCATCACGCAGTCATGATGGATTAAATCACTGCTGTTGGCAACTGATTCAGCCTCCCACCTCTCTGCCCTCTCTGGGGGAGGCGGCAGGAAGCTTGGACTCACATGGTTGGGTCTCCTGGCAAGCAGCCCTCACCCTCAGAGGTGCTCCAAAGGTCACCTCAGTAACATAACAAGACACCTAGGTTATCTCCACACTTAGGAAATTTCAAAGGTTATAGGAGCTCTGTGTCAGAAGTAGGGATGAAGACCAAAAATCACATTACAATAGGAGCTTAATCCCTAATTTCTTTAATAATTCATTGTGTGTATGTGTGTGTATGTGTGCGTGCACATGCGTACTAGATTTTAGAAGTTTTGCTCTTGTAATGCACATCATTTTAACAAGCCTAGTCCAGCCTGTAGAATAAGATTTTGGCAAAGGTTTCATGTATATCCAAGCCCCTTGATGAGCTTAGCATCTCATGTTGGGCAGTAAGCAGGGGGGAAAGCTCAGGGTCAACAAAGAGGCAACTTGTGCCTCTGAATCCATGAGGGCGGGCCTGGCAGAGCAGGGAACGCAGCCTGCTATGACGCGGCCCTCACAGCCTTTACACCCAGGTGGGACATTTGCTTCGTACTGACACCACAATTATTTGCTGGTGGCCTAATTCAGTGGAAACTTCCAGGTCTTTATTGTACTTGCCACAACCTGTAACTATGTCAATAAGACTCCTATAGCTATGTCATTGAGTCTACAATCTTCATAAACTTCAACACACTTTCTGCACATAGGCACATAGTAAATTCCCCAAAGTACTTGTGGAGTTGAGCAGGGAGCTCATGGCATGTACCCACATTCTATCAGTGTGGTCCTTCAGAGTTCAGCTAGTCCCTGAGATGTTGGTTTGTATCATGTCAGATAACCTAATTGAATATACCTATTAACAAAATTGAGAGCTCAGTTTTACTTTTTGAAGGCACTGCTTAAAAATGCATGTTGATGACATTGACATTTTAATACCCTGTATCTTTCAGACAAGGTGAAATGATGCTGCAGAAAGCTCCTGAATCTTAGAGATGTTTAACTGCTAAGTCTGACTTCTCCTTAGGGCTCCACCTCCACTGCAGATGGAGGGTGCCCCACACCATGCCTCTTCACTCTGGACCCTCACTCCAGGACAGCCATTATATTGAACGCTTCTGGTCTCGGTGCCAGATAGAAAAGGAGCTTGGGTGATTCACTGGTAACTTAATGCTCTAGCCTGGAGGTGACACATATTCCTTCTTAGAACTCACTGGCCAGGACCAGGTGATCTTTCCCAGCACAAGGAGGCCAGGGAGGGCCAGGAGGCCCTGGCCCCGAGGCAGAGAGCTGGGCACACTTGGTTAGCAGCAGTAATAGCTACGCGCTGGGCGCAGGCCTAGCTGCCACAGACTGGTAGGACCCTCAGCACCCATCCCCTTGCCTTTGAATGTTCTGTCACCTTCCTCAGGCTTAACTTTGTTACTTCTGGGACCACAGCATGGGGAGAAGGAAGGGGAACTGAAAATGTCAGAACCGGATGATGCCAAAACTAGGGCACCGGCTCATTTTATAGGGCTCGTATCCGAGAAAGGAAGCCAGGGTCGGAATGTCATCAGGCAAACAGAAGCCTGATTGGGCCTCAGCCACTTAGGATGGAGAGCAGAGATAAAATACTGTTACCCAAATTTGGTGATTTTATATTCTTTCAAAATCATGGTCAATATGCCTGGTTATTTTTCTTTACATTAATAAAAATGCAGTCAAGCATCTTTTTGAAAGGTAGATTTCAGTTATTGCTATTTACAGAGATTAATATTCCCGGAGGGGGCAAATAGATTTTGAATTTAGATATCCTTGGATCCACACATCAGTACAGGTGAGAAGTGCTAAAATATTGCTTTGGGATCTGCCCGTAGGTCTTTTTATCTTCTTGATCATGGAAATGAGCAAAGGGGACCCCATTTAAAATGGAGTCAGGGAGCCCTGTGGGGGGTGCTCTCATGCACACACCACTTGCTGCAGCCCCACGCGCTCTCCACACAGACCCCGCACAAAGAAGAAACAGAATTCTTGCCCAGACAAGGGAGGACACTTATCACGTAGAAACTTTATCTCCTGCTTTTAAGAAAAAGAAGGAAGAACCGTCCTTGTCTCAGCAACAATGCACTAATCACTTGCAGCCAATGAGAAACCCCTACGACTTCGGACTCTGTCCTTCCCAATGAAATCTTATTTACAACAGTCTCCCCAGTTTGCTCCTAAAACCGAATAAACACTGACCTTCCCTTTGTCTCCCCAACCGTCAGTGGATTTGCCAGTTTGTAATGAATTGCAATTCCTCTGCTGTTCCCGAGTTAACTAATTTTGCTAGGAAAATAACTGGCTATTTTATTTTTAAGCTTGACATTGCATATTTCATATCCCAGGGCACCTCTTGTGGATAAAAATCATAGCACGTCACTTAACCTAACCAGATGTGTCACAGCCAAATTGATTGTTAGGGAACTGGTGACTTAATGGCAAAGTTCTGCAATAGCAAAACCTGTTTTTCTTTGTGTCCAATTGATCTCATGATTATAATGCAAGCGATCTTTGGCAGTTGTTAAATGTGTTTGATTTGGGTAGATCGTTCCTTTCACCTTGTTGAACCAAGTCCTTTTCACCTCTTTATCTCATATCCTTCCTGATAATTACCTTAAAATAAAATTCTCTGAGTATTCCTTAGTATGCATCGTAATATTTACCCATAAATTATGCTATACTACATTGATTTGATCACGTTGGTCTATTGCTTTGCCAGTTCTTCTATCATATTTATAAATGCTTTGAACTTTTTCTCCAATGTAAAGCACTGAATTTGTGAGCTTGTCTTCAGTTGAGCCCTTGTGTCTTTGGGAGCTAAACCATTCCTCAATCACAAAGGAAGCACGTGTCATGTGGTTAAGTGTATTCCTAGTTGCAAACTACCAGATACTCCGGCTAAGGTTAACAGAAAAGTAATTTGCAGCAAATACTGGATAACTCATAGGAATGGTAGGGCAGCTGGAGAGAAAGAGTTGGAAAAGGGTAGGAACTGAGGTAGCTTTGGGGTTCCATGTAGCAGAAACAAGTCAATATGTCCACTACTGGGAAGAATGATATTCAAACACTATTTTTGCCTTCTATCAAGGTTCAGAGTCCTGGGGAGCTTGTCTGATTGTCCACGCTGAGGTCCACTGCTTACTCTCTATTTCTGGGAAAGGTGTCAGCTTGATTGCAGTCCTACCCAGATCTCACACAACAAGGGAGAGGTGAGACCCCACAGGGAAAGCTGGGGTACTGTAACTCTTCGGAAAGATAAAAACAATGAATGCCTATTACAGGGCGTGAGAGGTTTGGGGATAAATGACTTAATTCGACTGTCTGCCCAGTGTAAGTAACAGGTGTACCGCCCTCCTTTGACTGTGCAGCCTGCACTGGGGGAATAGGGGCTCTGGCCCAGACCTGACGTTTAGCTAGATTTGATTTTCCAATTAGTGAAGATTGCTACTGGTCTGTGATTTGACTTTGTTGCCCACTTCTAATAAATTTACATTAGTGACTGTAATATCTAGAAAGCTGAAAAGTTCCTCAGTTATAAATGAACACTTTTCATTAATATTTAGAGATCAAACTCATGAGCAGATGGAAACAAATGAAACCTTGGCCTTTACTGTGCAAAGTTAATAGCAATTTATCAACATTTAGGCAAACTTAAGGTGAGTTTGAAGTGCTAGCATTTGTTGATTAACATTGTTTTCTTTTGTTAATTGCCTTTTTGAGGTCCATCCGAATGACTGTTTTCTGAGGATGTGGCTGTATCAGTGTCTCCACGGTTTCCTGGGAACCATAGCTGTGTGGGGCCCGAGACCCATGAATGGAGAGAACTATTTCTAGCAAAGGCCCGAGAGGGAATTATGGTGCTGAAAGAAGTAAACATGGGAACTGAGGAGAGTTTAAGGAAAGGACTGTGTTGTAAATGTGCAGGCAGCTTTAAGAGCTATGAGCCCGGGTGGTGAAGGGAAGCCGAGCCAGCCAGAGGGAGCATTTGCTGACACTAGGCCAGGGGTGTGAGGCAGGCTGGAAGCCGAGAGCAGGGCACCTGCCCTCCGGTGCAAGGGCCCAAAAAGAAGTCCTAGGATACGGCCCTCCTGCCCGCCGGGCTCCTGTCACTGACTCCCAGCAGGAAGATGGAAGGGGAGCCAGGACCCTGAGTCGGTCTGTCGGCAGTCAGCTGCCGGGGCCGCGAAGGGACAGAATGAAGCCCACAGGCGAGGCGAGCAGGTGCACAGGAAGCGCCCGCATTGGGCAACGGCCCTTCTCTCCCTGGCCACCACCCTTCCTTGACCCCAAACTCAGGTGCATATTTAAAAATTAATTAATTAGTTAATAATTAAATTGAAATATATTTGATATAGAACATTGTGTACGTTTAAGGTATACATATTGATTGGATCCATTTATATGTCGTCAGTTACCGCCATGCAGTTAGTGGCCGCCTCTAACGGGGCCCTAATTGTCATCATTCTTGTGATGAAAATAACTAAGATCTGGTCTCTCAGCAAGTTTTTTTTTTTCTAATATAATTATATAATAATAGATATTTATTGAGTATTTATTAGGTGCTAGGTGGTATTGTACATACTTAAGTTTAGGAACTAGTTTTAATCCTCAGGACAATGCTATACTATATTATCCTCAATTTACAGATGAGGAAACTGAGAAAGTATAATAGCTTGCCCAAGATCACACCACTAGTGAGATTCGAACACCTAGATTCAAACTCCATGTTCGAATGCTCTATGCTATTAGCCTCTATGCCTTTCTCTCTCTGCTGTGTATTCCTGTATTAGACATTTTATATAGAATTTTTGACAGGTTATGGTAGGTGATGGTATACTCCTCAGAGAGGTGACTAAATTGCCAATGGTCACCACAATTAGAAAGAGGCAGAGTAAAAACCTGTAAGTCCTCTTTTTTTTTAAAAATTTATTTTGGTATCATTAACCTACAATAACATGTGCAATATTATGGTGATTAAACTACCCCCTTCATCAGGTCCCCCCCACCAACCCCATTATAGTCACTGTCCATCAGCATAGTGAGATGCTATAGAGTCACTACTTGTCTTCTCTGAGTTGTACAGCCCTCCCCGTGTCCCCCCACCTTACGTCTGCTAATCATAAAGCCCCTTTTTCCCCCTTATCCCTCCCTTCCCACCAATCTTCTCCAGTCCCTTTCCCTTTTGTAACTATTAGTCCGTTCTTGGGTTCCATGAGTCTGCTGCTGTTTTGTTCCTTCAGTTTTTTTCTTTGTTCTTATACTCCACATATGAGTGAAATCATTTGATACTTGTCTTTTTCGGCTTGGCTTATTTCACTGAGCATAATACCCTCTAGCTCCGTCCATGTTGTTGCAAATGGTAGGATTTGTTTTCTTCTTATGGCTGAATAATATTCCATTGTGTGTATGTACCACCTCTTCTTAATCCATTCATCTACTGATGGACACTTAGGTTGCTTCCATTTCTTGGCTATTGTAAATAGTGCTGCGATAAACATAGGGCTGCACATGTCTTTTTGAAACTGGGCTGCTGCATTCTTAGGGTAAATTCCTAGGAGTGGGATTCCTGGGTCAAATGGTATTTCTATTTTGAGTTTTTTGAGGAATCTCCACACTGCTTTCCACCATGGTTGAACTAATTTGCATTCCCACCAGCAGTGTAAGAGGGTTCCCTTTTCTCCACATCCTCGCCAACATTTGTTGTTGTTTGTGTTTTGGATGTTGGCCATCCTCACTGGTGTGAGGTGATATCTCATTGTGGTTTTAATCTGCATTTCTCTGATGACCAGCGATGTGGAGCATCTTTTCATGTGCCTGTTGGCCATCTGAATTTCTTCTTTAGAGAAGTGTCTATTCATGTCCTCTGCCCATTTCTTAATTGGATTATTTGCTTTTTGTTTGTTAAGGTATGTGAGTTCTTTATATATTTTGGATGTCAACCCCTTATCAGATGCATCATTTATGAATATATTTTCCCATACTGTAGGATGTCTTTTTGTTCTACTGATGGTGTCCTTTGCTGTACAGAAGCTTTTCAACTTGATATAGTCCCATTTGTTCATTTTTGCTTTTGTTTCCCTTGCCTGGGAGATATGTTCATAAAGAAGTCACTCATGTTTATGTCCATGAGATTTTTGCCTATGTTTTTTTCTAAGAGTTTTATGGTTTCATGACTTACATTCAGGTCTTTGATCCACCTTGAGTTTACCTTTGTGTATGGGGCTAGACAGTAGTCCAGTTTCATTCTCTTACATGTAGCTGTCCAGTTTTTCCAACACCAGCTGCTGAAGAGGCTGTCATCTCCCCATTCTATATCCAAGGCTTCTTTATCAAATATTAATTGACTGTAGGTGTTTGGGTTAATGTTTGGATTTTCTATTCTGTTCCACTGGTCTGTGGGTCTGTTTTTGTGCCAGTACCAAATTGTCTTGATTACTGTGGCTTTGTAGTAGAGTTTGAAGTCAGGGAGCATAACTACCTCTGTTTGATTCCTCCTTCTCAGGATTGCTTTGGCTATTCGGGGTCTTTTCTGGTTCCATATGAATTTTAGAATTATTTGTTGCAGTTCATTGAAGAAAGCTGTTGGTATTTGGATAGGGATTGCGTTGAATCTGTAGATTGCTTTAGGTAGTATAGCCATTTTGACAATATTTATTCTTCCTAGCCAAGAGCATGGAATGCATTTCCATTTGTTAGTGTCCTCTTTAATTTCTCCTAGGAGTGTCTTGTAGTTTTCAGAGTACAGGTCCCTCACTTCCTTGGTTAGGTTTATTCCTAGGTATTTTATTCTTTTTGATGCAATTGTGAATGGAATTGTTTTTCTGATTTCTGTTTCTGTTAGTTCATTATTAGTGTATAGGAAAGCAACAGATTTCTGGGTGTTAATTTTGTATCATGCAACTTTGCTGAATTCAGATATTAGTTCTAGTAGTTTTGGAGTGGAGTCTTTAGAGTTTTTTATGTACAATATCATGTCATCTGCAAATAGTGACAATTTGACTTCTTCTTTACCAATCTGGATGCCTTTTATATCTTTGTTTTGTCTGATTGCTGTGGCAAGGACCTCCAGTACTATGTTGAGTAACAGTGGGGAGAGTGGGCATCCCTGTCTTGTTCCCGATCTTAGATGAAAAGCTTTCAGCTTCTCGCTGTTCAGTATGATGTTAGCTGTGGGTTTGTCATATATAGCCTTTATGATGTTGAGGTATTTGCCATCTATACCCATTTTGTTGAGAGTTTTAATCATGAATGGATGCTGAATTTTGTCAAATGCTTTTTCAGCATCTATGG